>JBBJLS010057506.1:0-13080 GCA_037577275.1 Bryconaethiops microstoma
TAGATCGCGGCATGATGTCTCTCCTTTTCTGGGATCTTTTAGTCTACTTTTTAAGTGATCTCTGGATTCAGCAGGTCGGGCAGTAATCAGGCCTGGGTTTGGCTAGTGGAATTGCACTCAGCCTTCCAAAAAATGTGATTAACCAAAGTTACTTCATGATTTTACAAGGGGGCCAATTGCTTTTTCACATAGGGCCATGTAGGTTTGGATTTTTTTGTTACTAGATAAAATCATCATGTAAAAACTGCATTTTGGGGGCAGGGGGGCAAATACTTTTTCACAGCACTGTACATAAAATCACTGTTTAATGTATTAATATTATTTGTATATATTCTAATATAAGCTTTTAAAAACAAATACTACTGAGCAAAACAGGTTTTACATATTTTTCTCACGTCTTTTGCATGGTACTGAATATAGCGGATCTGTTTTGCTGGCAAGACCATTTGAAATAAGACCATCAATCATCTGCTAGCTTTATAGCTATTATTCTGTTATTAGTCTCCTTCCTATAGACTATATATACAAACTCACTAGGCTGTTACACTACTTTGTGATGGTTAGTGTTATTTCTATACATCATTGCTTTCCAGTTTGCTTCCTATCAGCAGGAAGATCTGTGACCTGAGGACATGACAATGCTAAACCATTATGCTGGCAGGACCATTTGGAACTGAATACAGTTCTGGCATGTATAGTTATGTTCTAGTTGTTTATTATATTAAGTCTGTGCTGCTTATGTTCATTTGTGAGACCTCTTCTATCTCAGCGATGCCAATTATTCAAATGGTCTTTTAGTCAGCCTAACTAAACATGTTAAGTAACTCTGTGAAGGCGCATGGTTTCTGTCAAGTGTGTTTGCAAGGTGTGAGATCCTTCTCTTTTATTTTCCCTTACCCTGTCACTGTGTGTTGGTATGAGTGATGCAGCTGGACACTGGTGTGCGGATCTGGTCGGCATCAAAGCAACTTTTGGTGATCTTTGCCAGTTCTGCGCTCACTTCTCTGCTGTGGTCTGTCTGTAAGAAACACATACTGCAGTGGGACTGAAACTTGAAGGCCTTGGCTGGCGATGTCTGACCACCTGAGGCCTGATGTCAGTCTAATTTTCTTATTTGTTTCTCCTGAATTCATCTTTACCAGATCCTGTCGCTGTGACTAGGGTGATGCCAGGTATTTAATGACTTGAGTTCATGTTGGACTCCTGTGGTTTATTTTGACTGCCACCACCACAAGCTGAAAACTTTGCCATTGCGTTGGAGATGTTGAATATGTTTCTCCCTGTCGGAGCTTCTACTCAAGCTCTTGCTATTCACTAAAAAGTGGGGCAGCCTGATGACAGACAGCCTAAGGTTAGATGTAGACTGCAAGCAAATTTGCATATCTCCCGTACATTTTCCATAGAGAGCAGCGAATTAATGCACAAGGAATTTCTAGACAGTAAGCATGATAGGATCTTAACACGTTTGGAGGAGAGCACTAACTACTAATTCTGTTACATTAGCAAACAGATGCCCATGTTGGCAAGCGTTGAGGTCAGTGATGTGGGGATAAGGTGGGCTTCTCATTGTTGTTTGTCATTTCTCTAGGTGGTTCAAGAACATTCCAGAAGATTAAGAAAAACATAATCTAAGTTTCATTATACACACAGCAAGCTGCTGAAAGAGTCTGAAGTAATAATCAGATAAAGCAGAGGTATTTGTTTTTTGGATGAGTGTGAAGATAAACTCTGTCAACACACATTGCTTCTGTGCATTAAATACAATACAATTCAACAGATACAAAAGGATTAAACTCCTTTTCCAGGACTTATTCTAAATTTTTTGCAGATTTATTCTACATATATAATTGTAATTAATCAAATGTGTTGATTATTTTTGCGGATCCAGGAATATAAACCATTGGTTAAATCAAATAACCATTGAAACCGAATGGTTCTCGCAAAGCTTTACAGACGGTTTCTTGACTTTTTTTGAATGGCTCTTTATACAACTGCCTGAGTTTAAAGCAAAGCAAAGCAAAGCGTGTGACCCTTTGACCTCATCAAAGACAGAGAAACTAGGCCCAAGAGACAGTCAAGGGTGATGTCATCATGACCTTACAAGTGATGATGAAGCATCAGTGTTACATCTACCGGAGGTTTGGTTAACCTTTGCTCCCTGGGCTTTGATCCTGAGGAGAAGTAAAACCTGACTAGTTGAAACTGAACAGGGCAGCAAGAGGAATCATCTGTTAGGGAATGTACAATGGCAACGTATCATTAGGCTTATGTACTTTGGCTCCATTTCCCAAACATTCCCCAGGTTTTCCTAAACAGATGCCTGCAGTTGGCTAGTATCATTCTCAATCTGCAAGGAGAAAGAGAAGATGCCACCAGTTCCACCAAGAAAGCGTGGACATCTGGGACGACTGGCCACAGATAGGCTTTAGGACCACCTGGCGCTGAATTTGAATCACAGCAAATTGACACAAATTTCTTGGCCTGTTATGCCACTCGGGAGCCCAGTAATTGGGTTTTGAAAAAAGTCTCTAATAGATTCCAACCTGAGGGGTTTGTAAATAGAGGGCAGGCAATGAAACGAGTAGTCTGTAGCGTGTCTTGCAGTCCTAGTCCTTGTCGGTGCCTCATGGGGCAGCTGGTAGCCTGGTGGTCAGGCAGTTGCCCCTGCGATTGGAAGGTCAAGGGTTTGAATCCCAAACCCAGTGGCAACAAGTCAGTGGCAACAATGAGGTACCCAAGGTGCCCTCTGGTTCACTTGGTTAAATGCAAAGGATTTCATACTGTTCACACGATGTGCTGTGCTGTGGTTAGTTCAGATAGTGGCGTGACAAATAGTTAACTTTCACCTCACGCTATTGGGCTAAATGAACATGCTGAGTTACTGTCGGATTCCAGCAGTGAGAGGAATTTCTCTGTCCGGCTGTTGAATCAGTTATCAAGGAGACAAATGGTGTTTTTCCATCACAAGCAGTGTCAGAGTGTGTAATCGGGAGGGTCTGGGGAATTCCCAGTGGTCCGGTAACGTGTTTGACCTGGTTACTGCGGGGTAACATTTACAAACCCACACAAATAAACACGAGAATGCATGGATGGACTATAAACTCCCTATAGTTCATCCACAGGCGAACTATAAAACAAGTTTACAACCAAGTCTATATTTTAGGGCTTAAATCAGCTTTTTTGCTGATGAATAGAGTGAGTAGAGACTAGCTTACCACTGTAACAACAGCTTATTTTCTGTTTAATTCCTGAAAATCACTGCACTATAATTCCAAATTTAGTGTCCGGTGTGATATCCTAAACCACTTATATTGTATGTAGCATAGATCAGATTGTTCACATTCTTGGATGCTGAAGGTCTTGCAACGTTCGCCATTCTTGCAACGTTCGCTGTTCTTTATTACTTACATTAATTCCACTTTCATGACCGAATTTAAGACGATGATATAATAAAATTGTCACTTTTCCTAAACTGCTTTAGTATTTTTCTTTAATTAACTAATTTGACACTACATCTCCATTGCTTCCATGGTCACGAAATTGCCAGAATAAAACGTATATAATTGTATTGTGTAAATAAAGTAGTAAGAGGTAAATAAAATAAAAAAAACGTGGTTGTCAGTGGGAACAGTGTTACTGTCACAGGCATTGGTTCAGCATAGACCCTTTTGCCATGGTCATTTCCTTTCACCCAGGCGCCGGACATACATGTATGTGATCTATGGTCTTTAGCGGTCCACTTTTCACAGAGGATATGAGGCAGCGGAAGAAGATTATCATCGGCCTTGGCTGGTACTAGTCCTGCAGGGACGTTTGCTCGTGGCAGAGATGAATAAAGCCAGGCCATCCCATATCCAGAGTGCTCAGTCCCAGAGACCATTAGAGGTCATAGACACAAATCAAACTTTACTACTACTGTAAAGAGTCTGTGTGTTGTCTGTACACACAGTTTTACACAGCTTTTTAGCTGTTAATGCAGTCCTCAGATGGGACTCAAATATCTGTCCACACTTCTTCCCCCTCAGAAGCCCAGAAATGGGAATTAACAGGTTTGTTCGGGACGAGGATGGAGGATATTGAAGAGCGACTTGAAGTGGTCTGTTCCTCCACCTTATGAGCTGTCACTGATGGGTTTTTTGTTTATTCATTTGCTGCAGCTAAAGCTCCGTGTCATCACACAGACAGCAGATGAGAGTTACAGTAGTCCATGAGAACTAATTCTCTCTCCCTCTTCCGAATGCCTTACACATCGTTATGAATATGCAGTGAGAAAGGGTTAGTGGGGTGTTCACTGAGAATCTCAGGCACCTATACTCACATCACAGCCATTAAATGCCATTTTCCGATTCCATTTCAGAGCGCAGCTGCTTTTACTGTAACTGTAACTGCGTGATGTAAATATTCGGATGGGAGTTGCTCCCATAACATACCCAAATATTTGCTTTGACTGTGCAAATTCCATGTTTCTTTTTTTTGAGATGTTTGCATTAGTTCTGATTTTTCACTTTTGATGTGGAACTGATCTGTGTGAGTTTGGGTTCGAGCAGAGTTTTTCGGAGTTTACCGACAAACAGACCCGCCTACTGCGGAAGCTCCGAGCGTACATAGAAAGCAGTGTAGTGGAGGAAGGACCTCACAGAAGGCCCTGTTAGGGGTGCCCAGGGCTGTGTTTAGGCCACAGCCAAAGGGAGGTGTTGGGGATTTGTCTCTGTGTGTGTGTGTGTGTGTGTGTGTGTGTGTGTGTGTGTGTGTGTGTGTGTGTGTGGACCAAAAACCTAATCCAGACACAGAAAAAAAGCTACCGGTTGGAAGGCCAAGACAAGCTCTGGAGCTCTTTCAGAAGGAAATTATGCACCTTTTCTGTTCTTCCTCCACTTTTAGACAGTCCTGGATAGTCCAGGTGCGGATACAGGTGGATGAACACACTCAGCAAGTGTAGTACCATAAAAGGATTCCTCGACTTGCAACAAGAGATGAACCCTTTGTGGTGTTACATAGCAGGATCTCTCAGATGTTTTTCAACCCTGTCCAGTGTGAAAAAAGTTCCTTGCGCTCCAAATCTTCAAACGTTGGGCACATTAAGCAGATATATTTCTGGTGAAGTAATTATGTAAGGTGGATATCTGGCAAGAATAAGCAGAGTTGGTGGTTGGTTTATTTTTATTTTTATATCAGTATTGATATTGGTACTGAGACATTTTGAATGATACATGAAACAAAAGACCACACTGAATCCTCTTGGTGTGCAGTCAGCATTCATCATCAGAAAACTAAATACAAGTGGTGCAAGTGGTGACTGTTACAACTAGGTCTTCAGTTGGGACCATAAATACCAAAACAGTCAAAAAAAAAGAGGGAAAATCACATCTAAGACATTCTAAGGCAATCCCTAAGGATTTCTAATGGAATGTTAGCGCTAAACTTACAGCGCCTGTGTTTTTACTGTTTTAGATTAAACATCTGAAACTTGCAAAAAAACATTCCAGGTTTTATCTGAAGCGTAACAGACATATAACCATGCATTCAGCCTTGTGTGTTGCATTTCTAGAGTGACTCCTTCCGTAGAGAGTCCTAACACAGTGGCTGCTGTTTACTGCTCGACAGATTCCCACTGGTACGGCCTTCAGGATCTGGAATACTGTGCCAGTGCATATCCACCAACATAACAGAGGAAGCATGTTTTTATTTCTAGCGAGTGGGACCAATTTATGTAGCCTTTTGGAAGTTCCAGACACGTCACTGATTGGGAATACAAGCAGCATAACCAGTGCGATTCTGAACACACCAGATGGTGGAGTTAAATCCATCTACATACCACAGATTAAAAAGATAACTTTATATTTTAAATACATTTTTAAACAAGCTTACTGATGAAATAAATAGTAGTCCTGAAGCACTTGCTTAGTTTAAACATAAAAATGCACTATAAATTACACACAGGTTGGAGGTCTTAAGCTTCATCTCTGGTCAAATCATTATTCAGGCAAAACCTGCAGATTTTTAATGAACATGAAGCTGAACATTATAGTATATTTGTAAAGCTGTTTTATGTTAACACATTGTTTCTGTTTTTTTTCGTACCTAATTGAAAAGCAGGAGCGAACGTCAGGCATTAATCAGAAGAAGACTAGGTGTCCCCAAAGCCCTTGACGTGCAATACGTCTAAAAGCCTTTTGACAATGCAGATGCACATCTGTGAGTTCATTATTTATCCGTGAGGCTTGCTGGGGCAAGTCACTCACATATGGACTGAATTAGTGGCTAATTCGAATAAGTATGAGTTATGAACTCGGGTTAACTTTGAACGTAGTGCTCTGGTTCTTCATTATTGATCCTGCAAAGACAAATTCGTGCCTCTCGTGAAGACCTGCAGCAGTGAGACTTCGTGCTTTGATGTCATGCTCTCACCTGCTGACTGCTTTAACGGTGGGCTAAATTTGACGAGGCATCTCTTTGAAGATGTTTAGTTTATATGTCGCCACCCTCGAGGTTCATTAGACGGTCGATGCTTGGCGAGAGTCAGCGTTCAGTTCGTACACGCGTGTATGTGTGTGTTCCTTCTCAGATCCTCTCAATACACACCTGGTTCTCCAGCCATCCATCACTCAGTGGAAGCTGGAGTTCATAGCCTCACTGAGCTCTGTTTTCATATCAGCGTTCTCTTTGAAGTGCCAGCCAGATACAGGTAACACCCATATAATTACACGCCCCCTCCACCACCACCACCACCAACACCACCACCCTGTGTTTGCTCTCGTGCCACCTGCACGATGGGAAAGGGGGTTTGTTCTGCTACTGGCTGAGGGGAACAAGTGACGTGAGCTTGGGGGGGCGGAGGGGGGGGCACAATTGTTACTACATAGGAGAGGAAAAGTTATTTCTGTGGGGGTTAGAGCGGAGAGGGGGGGAGTAATTTTCTAAATTGATTCATTTCAGTTCCACTGGATGTGGGTGGCAGGCGCTTGGTGCGGTTTCAGGTGAAAGAATCACTGTAAGGTGTTTTTCCTCATAAAATGAATAGGGGGGGCTTTTTTTTGGTTTCAAGGTTGTTGTGGATGGGTGTGAGGGGAAAGCTACATTTTGCATCACGGGGAGCAGAGGAGGTGATATTTTGTCGATTGGGAGGCTAGTCTATTGTCAAGGGGTGGTGAATGCCATATTATGCTGAAGGGGGGTTCTTTGTCTATTTCTCTGTCTCTTTCTCTCTCTCTCTCTCTCTCTCTCTCTCTCTCTCTCTGTGTGTCTCTCGCTCACTCTTTTGCTTCCTTTCCAAAAAATCAATTTCTTCTTCGGGGAGCCGCATGTTTTAGTAATCGCTAGCAGTATTAAAAATGAGAAAAGTGTCAAAATATATACATTATTGAACATGTGTGTGACTGAGTGTCACCGGAAGAAACAGAAGAACTTAGGTGTATGTGCAGCCCACATTTTAAGCGCTGGACATAAATAAAGGTTGGGAAGGTGGGTTCACCTTTTGAGTCTCGGTTCCTCTAAATGGTTCTTCAGAATGCTCTTAGGTGGTTTCTCCATTTGTTTTCGTTCTTCTCAGTGCTTCTTCCTCACTCTCTTCTGGTGCATTTCTTCAAGTGTCTCTTTGGGTGTGATTCATCAAATTGTATTGCTAACAATGTATGAATTTGTGTGTAATTATTGATACAGTGGAAAAAAATATGCCAGCTCAGCCTGCAAACAGGTTAATTTCATGTTGACGTCGTCTGTCCGGCTCCAGGGAAAATGCTACTAAAAAAATGTTTCTCTTGCAAGAAATATTCCAAAGCCCAAGCTTGTGTGTTTGTCTTTTGCTGGAGCCTCTCAGTGTAGTTGACTGGAAGCGCTGCTTCAGTTCACTGAGTTCATTAGGAGACAGAGCGAGAGAGAGAGTGAGAGAGAGAGTGAGAGAGAGAGCGAGAGAGAGAGGGAGAGAGAGAGCGAGCGAGAGAGCGAGAGAGAGAGAGAGAATATTACAAAGAAAAAGTAAAGCACAAGAGGTGCTACGATCATGAATTTGTATGGCTGATTCTGACTGTGATTCTTCTTTACAACCAAATCCACTCATGTTTTTATAACCAATATTGCTCTGTTTATTTTGACCAACTTTAAACCCTGGCGAACCGAGTGTCTTGCTGTAGATTAATGTTCACACTGTGTTATTTTTTTAATGTAGTCTTGAGGAACAGTTCTCCAGGCTTCCTGTGGGTCTTCCTTTCAAAGACCCACATTTTCAGTCCAGTCCCTGAAAATGACCAGTTTCAGAGTAACGATTCCAGATGATCAGGTGGTGATTAGCGTATCGGTGGTGCTGAGTGTTTGGAACATCTTTATATATATATATATATACATATATAAATACATATATATATATAGACTAAAGTATTGGGGCACACATGTTTTTCAGGTTTGGGCCCCTTAATGCTTTAGCATACCAAGACATTTTTGACAACGCCATGCTTCCAATTTTGTGGACTCAATTTGGGGAAGAACCTTTTCTATTCCAGCATGACTGTGTCTCAGTGCACAAAACGAGCTCCATAAAGACCTGCTGGAGGAGTTCAGTGTGGAAGAACTTGACTGGTCCACACAGAGCCCTGACCTCGACCCCATCCAGCACCTTTGGGATGAACTGGAATGGAGATTGCGAGTCAGGCCTTCTCATCCGACATCAGTGCCTGACCTCATAAATGCTCCATATATATATGACTGCCAGTTCTCTTAACAGACGCACACCTAACAGACGCTCTGGCTAGCTAACATCACACTGATAAGAAACCCATAGGCTGGTGTTTAGGACGCTCATGCGCAGCAAGCAAATGCAGCTCACATGGCTCATTGTATTTGTGTCATAAAAAGCAGATCATCCAAAATAACTATTAAAGTGCCAGTTACTGATCATAAACTTGGATCAAATGTTGTCCAAATCTGACTCTGTCTCACTCCAATTGTGGACCCCTGATACAGAGTGAAGGATGGCAGAATGAAGAAGGTCAAGAGATGGTCAGGTAGAGAAACTGTGCAGGTCCATTTTGCTGTCAGAGAGCTGTTTATGTGAAAATAAGCAAGATCTCAAGTCTGCATGGCCATGGATACAGTCAAGCGAAAAAAAAGCTTTCTTTTTTCTATCTAATTACAACAAGCCTGCCAACACACATGGTCTCGCCAGCTATTTTGTTGAGACTGGAATTGGAGCGTATGTTTATAAGTTCTCTCCTCTCTCTCTCTCTCTCTCTCCTCTTGCTGGAGCAGCTGTGTATTTCAGCAGTGGTAGCTACTGCTGTATTTATTTGGAGGGTAATACTGTTAAATGTTCTCGCGCGCTGGTGAAAGCCGGAGAGACGGTGCCAGAATTTGGGATGGCTCTTTGTTAATCATGTCACGCCGTTTTACTCTTTTCTTCAGGCACAGAAAGACCTCATTAGTTTTTCAGGTTCGGTTTGATCTTCGTTTTATTGCTCCTCTCCCAGGCTGTTACCCATTTCAATGATGTAATTTGGAAGAATGCAGAGGGATTTAGCCAATCAGCACAATTCAGAGCAAAATTTTCAGAACTTCAGAAATTCTTTAGAATGGGACTGTGCTGGTTCCTTTTGTAGTTTTTATGATGGCTTCAAGTTTTAGTATCATATTTACAAGATAGTTGAACATGATGGCACCACAATGTGGGAATTACTAGTGGGAAACCGGTTTTTAATTTTTTTTGATGGGGTGATTGCGTGTTCCGTCCCCGGTGAAGATCACCGCCTGGTTTGGGAACAGCTCTGTACTGGACTACAGAGGACTGTTCTAACATCTCTGCGGGACATTTATACCAGGTGATGCAGGACCATCTGTCGGACCTTCTGAAATCAGCAAAACACTTCAGGAGGTTTACATCAAAAACAGAGACTCGAGAGGAGCTTCAGTCCTAAAATACCTCCCTGTATCGCATCTGCCTCTCTACCTCACTGTACCTCACCTGCCTCTCCACCTCACTGCACCTCACCTGCGTCTCTACCTCACTGTATCTCACCTGTCTCTCTACCTCACTGCACCTCACCTGCCTCTCTACCTCACTGCATCTCACCTGCCTCTCTACCTCACTGCACCTCACCTGCCTCTCTACCTCACTGCATCTCACCTGCCTCTCTACCTCACTGCATCTCACCTGTCTCTCTACCTCACTGCATCTCAACTGCATCTCTACCTCACTGCATCTCACCTGCCTCTCTACCTCACTGTATCTCACCTGTCTCTCTACCTCACTGTACCTCACCTGCCTCTCCACCTCACTGTATCTCACCTGCCTCTCTACCTCACTGCAACTCACCTGCGTCTCTACCGCACTGTATCTCACCTGTCTCTCTACCTCACTGTACCTCACCTGCCTCTCTACCTCACTGTATCTCACCTGTCTCTCTACCTCACTGTACCTCACCTGCCTCTCTACCTCACTGTATCTCACCTGCCTCTCTACCTCACTGTAGCTGACCTGCCTCTCTACCTCACTGTATCTCACCTGCCTCTCTACCTCACTGCACCTCACCTACCTCTCTACCTCACTGTAGCTGACCTGCCTCTCTACCTCACTGTATCTCACCTGCTGTCTGTCATTTAAGTCGATACATGAAATATTAAACCAGCTCATTGCACTTTACAGAACACAGATATTCTATTCTGTTACATTTTGCATAGTGTACAGATCTTGCTTCTGTTTGTAATGTTTGGTTAGTTGGAATATGCTTTTTCCTATGAATTTCATTGCCTTAGTTTAGCCTTTCCAAATTTCTCTTAAATTTAATTGTTTGATAAATTTATGATAAGTCTTATGGGTCGACTCAGGGGCTCATTTCACTACGTGTTATAATTCTATGACAAATAAAAACTCTTGAAAGCTTTGTTGTCACAGAAGCATCTGACAGAATTTGATTTGAGTCGCATGAGTGATCAGGGATGTCCTGCCGTTTTGGGACCTGTCAACGGATGTAATTTGGTCCGGTGCTGGATGAAGAGTGAGGCTATGAAAGGTGATGGAGAGGTCAGTCACTGGGGAGCATTTTGCAGGGATGCAGATCAATAGCGATCAATGGATTCTTGCCAAGGTTCAGCTTTGAGTATTAGGCCTCTGTCCAGGAGGTGATATCCGATAATCAATTTATCTTTTGGGAGACTCGGGAGGGCTTTGAGTGATAAATGTGTCGGCACTGAACACGGCCTTTGACAGGTCTATGTGCTTTGGGCAGTGGGTGGTTTAATGGTTTGCGATTAGACTGCTGGGTCCATTCAGGCCTTTGTTCCTCTGAAAGATCTGGCCCACTGAGATCTGTTGTTGAGGTTTTAAGCAAAGCATTAAAGCGAAAGGTGCAATCCCTTTTGCTATGATGTTCCACTCATGATATTCTTGCAGATGAGCAGTTAACTGATTCATTGATTTGCTGGGAATATTGTTTCCTCCCCTGTTTAGGGTTGACAGATTTCTGCCATGCTAAAATGGCAATAAAAGAGTGGGTAGTTTGGGGGGTTGGGGCATTGATCCCCATTCTGTCTTTTCTGAACACTTTGCAATACAGATAGAGACAGATTGACTGACACATAAACCTCTATATAACTGACACATAACCAACTGACTGACACATGAGGGGATATAAGTGAGCGTTGATTAAGCCTGATTGTGCACGAGAGAGAGAGAGGATTATTGTTTTAGATTTATGCATCCAGTATCCGGCAACCTGCAGATTAAGTAGGACGGATATAGAATTTTTTGTTTCATTTTCCGGCCTATGCAACAGTGAAAGTGTGAAGGCTGGGTGGGTGAGTGTGTTTATTGGAGTGGGACGAGACGCTTGCTTGATGTAGAGCAGAGGTCTGCTACCCGGCCTGAAAGCCCAAGAAGGTGTTCAGAATGGATTTGAGCCAAATTTTTAAGTAAAGTGGCCCCTTATAGTCACTTGTGAACACACCACAGCACACAGTGTGAATTTCTTCCTCAGCATTTAACCCATTCACCAAGTGTAGCAGTGGGCAGCCAGGAACACAGCACCCAGGGAGCAGTGTGTGGGGATGAGTGGTGCCACTAGCAGTCCTGGGATTTGAACCCATGACTTTCTGATCGCAGGGCAACTACCTAACCACTAGGCCACAAGCTGATGAAATGGGCTGGTTTGTTTCCTAAAGATTGTGTGTTCTCTATCCCTCACTCACTCTCCCCCTCTACCTCTCTCTCTCTCTGTGTGTCTCTGTATCTTCAGTAAAGCCCTGCCCGATGAGAGGGGTGTGTTGGGTTATTGGAAGGGTCACGGTGGATCATCCCCTTTGTTTATTAACTTCTCCCAAAGTGTGTTAAGCCTTTCTCCGAGTACACAGAGCTGATAAGAGGATGTTGATTTTGGCTGAGGACTGTCAGCAGTTCGGATGTAACTGTAAACTACAGATGTGTAAAAGACCAGTTTATTCCAGCAGGACATCAGTCACTCAAATGGGTTTGGGTTCTGGGGGTCGGGCCAGGCCAAGCTGGGTCAGGTCTTGAAGCTGGGGGTCTGGGTTGGATTCGGGCCTCAATTTCAGAGCTAATGTAGAGCATCAAGCAGCAAATCCTAACTTCACATGACTTTTAAATCCTAGAATCACACAACTAAAAGAAGAACATGCCAAAACGCTAGAGACTTCAGTTCTGCAGCTTCATTTGCTGTCTCCTCTAATTGGCCACAGTTTATTTCTCCAGGCGCAATAATATAGGACCAGCATTGTATAGGCACCCCTATGGGTTTTTGCTTATATAAGCGATCAGACGTCTCTTCTTACTGGCTGGCGTGCAGAATCCATGCCCTGTCCAACTGATTTTCATGAGAACGGGGCTTAGATGAGCGGAAACTGGGCAGATTACTTATCTCGTCCTCCTCTTTTTTTGCCGTCGGAGAGATTTCCATTGCCTGAAGATGGCAGGCATCAGCATATCTGCTTGAGCGTTTCTCAATGAGACGGGATGCCTGTTATAGTGGTAGAGTTTGTGTGCGTGTGTATGTGTGTGTGTGTTTGTGTGTGTGTGTGTGTGTGTGTGTGTGTGTGTGTGTGTGTGTGTGTGTGTGTGTATGTATGTGTGTGTATGTGTGT
>JBBJLS010057517.1:0-13080 GCA_037577275.1 Bryconaethiops microstoma
CTGCTATATCACTCCTGCTGATCTTCTTCTCCTTCTTCTCCTTCAAACTACGCGAGCCTCGTCTCCAAAGCTCACGAATTTTCCACACTTTCCAAAAGCAGCTCCAGGTGATCCTCCAGGTGATCCTCCAGGTGACCCTCCAGGTGACCCCCCACCCCGACCCCCACCCCGACCCTGTGCACGCGCCGCGCGCCACTGCTCGAGCTCCCGACCTGTCCGGGATGCGCTCGCGCTGAACGGAGGAGGACCTTTCTTAAAAATAGAAAAAAATAAGATAGATAATAGAACATAAGGAGAGAAGAGAAGACAGAAGAGAGGCGAGGAGTGCTGAAGGTGAGGCTCCTGTGCGCACGCCGGTGAGTCTCTGTGTGAAATTAAAGAGACCCGAACCGCACATTCACGTTCAGACACGACAGAACGAGCGCGCGCGCTCACTGCCAGCGCCTGACGTCACACCGGGCTCAAGACCCAAATACATCATTAAATCAACATCAGCCAGTATCATAAATACACAGCAAACACATTAAAACACACAATAAACACACGGTTATAATAAAAGTACAAATACGCAATGCACAATAAACACGTTATAAACATAAATACACAATAAACATCATGAACACACAACATAAATACGCAAAACACACCATAAACTAAACCAGTATACACATCAAAAACACATAATAAACAAACACAATAAACAATAAACACATCGTCAACACAACATAAGCACATCATTAAGAATATAAACACTCCATAATAAACACGTCATAAACACGTCATAACACACAAGCACAATGAACTTATTCTAAATACAAAATAATCACTTCATAAATACACAACAAACACGCCACAAACACATCATTAACTCATGATAAACAGAATATGAACACTCCATAATAAACACAAACACATAATTATAAAACAAGTTAAACACAGTATAAACACATAATAAATACAATACACACGTCACAGACACATCGTAAACACAACATAAACGTCATAAACACAACATAAATACACAAAAACACGTCATAAATTCATGACACACAATAACCATACATCATTAACACGTTATAACACATCATTGCACAATAAACAATATATAATCATTGCACAATAAAGATCAGCACTCCATAAACACATAATAAACATTCTTCTTTTTCTTCTTCTTCGTCTTCTTCTTCTTCCTCCTCCTCCTCCTCCTTTCTATCAGGGGTCACCACAGTGGATCGTTTCCTACTAAATAAACATGTGTAAAACATGTGTGTGTGTGTGTGTAAATTATGTTAATTATGTCTTTGTGTTTATGATGTGTGTGCTACCTCTGCGTTTGTGTTTATTACATATTTACATTTGCAAAGACACAACACACACACACACACACACACACACACACACACAATCATAAACACATATCATTAACATACAAAACAGAAAATAAAACCCAATCACATTACTGTCTGAGGAAATGTTCATAACATTCAACACACTGGATAATCTATCAGATATGAATCAGCGTGGTTCGGGTGGTCTGAATCTTAAAAAATACAGAAATTACTTAATCATTCATAGTAGATACTGAATAATTAATGATAACTAACTCAAGTCTTCCTAAATACATTTTTTTTCTAGCAGATATTGAATAATTCATGGTAGTTAATGAATAGTTCACAGTGAGTACGAAGGTTTTCAGAGTAGTCACTGAATAATTCATATTACATAGTGAATAAATCCTATTGGATACCAGCTAATTCAAAGTAGATACTTAATAATGTAGTAAATACTAAATAATTGATAGTAAATACTAAATAATTAATAGTACATACTGAATACATCATAATAGTTACTGAATAATTAATGTAATTATTCATTAATTTCTCCTGTGTGCAGTATTTCTTTTTTATATGCAACATGTGCAATGTTTGGGTGAAATATTGGAGTCTGTTTTGGTGCATTATTGCTGTTTCTGGTACAATATTACCGTTTCCAGCACATTACTGTTTCTGGTGCATTATCATTGTTTCTGGTGCATTATTACTGTTTCCAGCGCATTATTACTGTATCCAGCGCATTATTACTATTTCCAGCGCATTATTACTGTTTCCGGTGCATTATTACATTATTTCCGGCGCATTATTATTACTGACACACACACGTAAATGCAAATGTCCATATTTATATTTTTTTTATTATTTTGTATAGTATATTTTTATACTGTACTGTTGTGTGATATAGTTTTTATTCTATTGTTTTGGTGCTCTTTCCTTTGTTTTGTCCACTTTGTGGTGTAACAATGCAGATTTCCCACTTGTGGAACTAATAAAGGTTTATCTTATATTATTTCAGTTGCTAAATCCATAATGGGAACTGAATAATGCAGTTCATGAATAATGTGAAGTATTTACAGATTACTGAATTATCTGTTACGGGTTGTAATAAGAGGTTAATAACAGACTGATAAGCCCATATGGATGTGTTTGAGTGCAGACGTTTGACTGAGGGTGGGGTGGGGGGTCGTTGGAGTATTGGGGGCAGGGGTATATTTATATAGAGCTGAACGCTGGAGATGGTTGAGATCTATGGAATCTCATTTGGCACCTGAGTTAATATTCCAGCCTCCCTCTGATTTATAAATGACTTATTGACACATCAGGTCAGTAAAAACACTCGGGCTGGCTGCAGGCCATCAGTCCCATCATCCCCATCAGCAGGACTCTCTCTGTAATTAATGGTTCCCATGGCAGCTACTTAAAGTGAAATTTGCTGAAATATTTATACCCCTCCCCACCACGAGAGATTTAACACAACAGATAATGCAGCAAACAAGTACTGGAAGTCTATACTCCACCAATTAACATGCTGCTAACTTACATCACACACTCACCTCAAACCACATTCAGATCTCAAATAGACTCGCTTATGTGGTTTCTGATACTGTATGATGTAGCACAGAGCATGTTTTGTTTTTTTTGGTAAATAGTTTTGTTTAGATTATTATTTATCATCAAATAATCTGAATAATAGTAGGGATTATTATTATTATTATTTTATTACTACTACTACTACTACTACTACTACAACTACTATTGATATAAACAATAATAATAATAATAATAATAATAATAATAATAATAATAATAATAATAATAATAAAAACACTAGTGGTACTCATAGAATTGAGATTATTTCATAATATCTATTTCAGATTTGAAACAATTAGTAAGACTACTATTCTAATTTTTTTCTAAAAGCAATCTACAAATTAAAACAGAAATTAAACAAATATTTACAATTGGAAAAAAAAAAGTTATGGTACAGTCCTGGATCTGGAGAAACACAAGTCTTCAGTTGTCACTAAGCCTGCAGGACTCATTGTTATCTAGAACCAGCTGTAAACATGGGCAGCCCGTGCTTATGGAGAACAGCGAGTCGTACAGCGTCAGAAACCACATGACAGTCTTTTACAGACTGCTGATGCTCAATGATGGGGTGTAAACCTCCAAAACTTCATAACTCCAGACTGAGAGAGAACATCATAAACCCATAATAAAGACCTAATAAAGACCTAATAAAGACCTAATAAACAGAAAAAAAACACACTACCTGTCTCTGAAGATGGTAATGGATCATCCAGCAGAAACAAATCAGACTGGTTGATACTTTAAAAACTACAACAATTATGGCTTATTTCATTGTTGATTCTATTTATAGTAGATACTACTATATAGTAATTACAACTATATAGTCATTACAGAACAATTCACAGTAGATACTAATAATTCATCATTGATACAAAATACATTAACATTAACAGCATTCGGCAAACGGTTTTATCCAAAGCAACTTCCATTCCCCAACTACAGGGGGCACTCTCCCTGGAGCAATTTGAATTTAAGGGTCTTGCTCAGGGACCCTGTGGTGGTGTGCTGGAGGTAGGATTCGAACCCTTGACCTCTTGCTCATGGTGGATACTGAATAATTCCTACTAGACACTGAATAATTCATAGTGGATACAAAATTCATAGGAGGTTTTGGTTCATGCTAGATACTGAACAATCATAGCACATACTAAATAATTCATAAAGATTAAATCATAGTAGTTACTAAATACATTTTCTAGTAGATATAAAATGACTGATAAAATGCCCTGAATGAGTTATAGTATAGTTCATATATAATTCATAGCTTTGAGCTCCAGTGTTAAAACCAAAGAGGAACATCAAAGTCGTTGGGGCTGCTCTGCCTTTTGGGATGGGGGGGCTGGAGGACTGCATCAGATTTTTTTTTTTTTGTCAGACTGTCGCTCTAACCGTCCACAGACAGAGTGAACATTCCACGTCAGTCTGGAAGTGGCCGGAGGGTCCGAGTCTGAAACCCAAGACCCCCCTGACCGTCTGCCAGGTTCACTATTGCATTCCTGCACTGTGACGCAACCGATCAAGGTAGAGCAGAGGCATGCAGGTAACATCTGCCCTGTGTGTGTGTGTGTGTGTGTGTGTGTGTGTGTGTGTGTGTGTATGTGATAGCTGCAAGCGCAGGGGAGATCAGATTGGGGCATTTATCTGTTATCTTCAGGCCAGCGTCTCTTTGATTCTGCCCCTTTTGTTTTCCCGCCGGCTTCAAAGGGGGGAAAATATGGAAGAGTTTTGATGGAGCCGCAGCTGCAGGTGTGTCGCCGTGGCAATTCTTCAATGTATCATTACATAAAAGAGCAGAGATAACACTCCTGACCTCTCAGATACTTCATTACAGAGATCCAGGACCCACTCACCTGGGGGCTAAAGACACACACACACACACACACACACACACACACACACACACACACACACACACACACACACACACATACAGTGGTGTGAAAAAGTGTTTGCCCCCTTCCTGATTCCTCATTTTTTCCATGTTTGTCACACGTAAATGTGTCAGATCATCAAACAAGTTTAAATATTAGTCAAAGACAGCACAAGTAAACACAAAATGTTTTTAAGTGATAGATTTTATTATTAAGGGAGAAAAATAATCCAAACCTACATGGTCCTGTGTGACAAAGAAATTGCCCCCTAAACCTAATAATTGGTTGGGCCACCCTTAGCAGCAACAACTGCAATCAAGGGTTTGTGACAACTTGCAATGAATCTTTTACAGCCTGTGGAGGAATTTTGGCCAACTCATCTTTGCAGAATTGTTGTAGTTCAGCCACACTGGAGGGTTTTTGAGCATGAACTGCCTTTTTAAGGTCATCTCAATAGGATTCAGGTCCGGACTGTAACTAGGCCACTCCGAAGTCTTCATGTTGTTTTTCTTCAACCAATCAGAGGTGGACGTGCTGGTGTGTTTTGGATTGTTGTCCTGCTGCAGAACCCAAGTTTGTTTCAGCCTGAGGTCACGAAGAGATGGCCAGACATTCTCCTTCAGAAGTTCTTGGTAGACAGCAGAATTCATGATTCCATTTATCACAGGAAGTCAGCCAAGTCCTGAAGCAGCAAAACAGCCCCAGACCATCACACTACCACCACCATGTTTTACTGCTGGTATGATGTTCTTTTTCTGAAATGCGTTACTTCTATGCCAGATGTAGTGAGACACACACCTTCCAAAAAGTTCAACTTTTGTCCACAGAGTATTTTCCCAAAAGTCTTGGGGATCGTCAAGATGTTTTCTGGCAAAATTGAGACGAGCCTTAATGTTCTTTTTGCTCAACAGTGGTTTTCGTCTTGGCACTCTGCCATGCAGGCCATTTTTGCCCAGTCTCTTTCTTGTGGTGGGGTCATGAACACTGACCTTAACTCAGGCAAGTGAGGGCTGAAGTTCTTTGGATGTTGTTCTCGGGTCTTTTGTGACCTCTTGGATGAGTCGTCGCTGCGCTCTTGGGGTAATTTTGGTCGGCCGGCCAGGGAAGGTTTACTTCTGGGAAGGTTCACCACTGTTCCATGTTTTCACCATTTGTGGATGATGGCTCTCACTGTGGTTCACTGGGTTATAAAGCTTTAGAAGTGGCTTTATTACCTTTTCCAGACTGATAGATCTCAATTACTTTGTTTCTCATTTGTTCCTGAATTTCTTTGGGTCTCATCATGGTGTCTAGCTCTTGAGTATCTACTTCACTTTGTCAGGCAGATTTCTTGATTGAGAATGGGTGTGGCTGTAATCAGGCCTGGGTGTGGCTAGAGATATTGAATTCAGGTGTGATGAACCACTGTTAAGTCATGTTTTAACAGGAGGGGCAAACACTTTGTCACACAGGGCCATGTAGGTTTGGATTTTTTTTCTCCCTTAATAATAAAATCCTTCACTTAAAAATGCATTTTGTGTTTACTTGTGTTGTCTTTGACTAATATTTAAATTTGTTTGATGATCTGACACATTTAAATGTGACAAACATGGAAAAAAAATTGAAATCAGGAAGGGGGCAAACACTTTTTCACACCACTGTAAATAATGGCATCCTCCATGCCTATACATGGCCAGTAAGCAAACTGTAGTAGGTCCAGCCACGGCTCTGTCACTGCAAAGCTGATGTGGGTGAGAGAAGCAGTGCAAAGAAGCACAAAGAAACTGACTTTTGCTCAAAATAACCAGAATGAGTTTATTTATCACTTGCAAGCGGAGGCGCGAATCACCAGAACTGCAGGGGCACTCCCTCAGTCTGCAGATTGCGTCTAACCACACAATTGAACAGAACTCAATTTATAGCAAAACTGTTATCATGCAGGCCTATAGGCCCCCCCCTCCCCTAAGCATACAAGGATTCTAGGAAAATTACTCTGGGCCTCTCTTCCAGGTGCCGTCTCTGGTCCGACCTTCCAAAGGAGACACTATGGCTGTCAACATACCCTCTGTTATGGCTACTTCAGATCCCAAAGGGACAATTTGACCTTCTGGAATGTTTGACCAGGAGACCACAAGAGAACAGGGCCCCACAATCAGGAAAGCAGGGCCTAAATACCAGGAAACACAGGGTCCCAACCATCTGGGCTTTGACCCCGGGCTTTGACCCCCATGTATACTTTTCCCTCAACAAGTCACACAAGCATATAAGTTTCAGTTACGCAAGCAACTCTACCAAAAGAACCAAACACTGAATAACTGAAATAATATATGATCAAAAGAAAGAGTACAATGAATACATTAATGAAAAGCATACATGGATTAACTAAATAGGAAAACAAGAATACATTGATTACCCAAAAAAGGAAATCACAAATGAAAATGTAAATTTTCTCAGACATTCCCCCCTTAAACAATCATATGCCATTAATTGTTCCATTCACACCCTGGATTACCCTTTCGATGCAAACTTCATAAATGCATATGGATTGTTTACTCATCTAAGTCACAACTCCATGAATCATGAAAAGAATCATCACCTGCCAAAGACATAAAGTTGTCATTAAGTCTAGTCAGAGCTGTCAATTGCATTTGGACAAAAGTATCATTACGTTTAGTCATTGCATCCACTGTAGCAGATAGTGCTCTCCTAACACAGGAAATCATTATAGGAGCACCAATCAGAATTACTATGAAGATGATCCCTGCAGTCAAAACGGAATAAAAAACCCATCCACAACCCGAAAACCACTGTGACAGAATATCTCAGAAGGTAGATGGTGCCCGTGGTGGAGTTCGGAAAACATTTTGCATATGATGGACAATATCAGTAAGGTTCTCACTGAAATCAGGAACATGAAAACAACATGATGTGTTTAGGACCTTACATACTCCTCCTCCTTCCTTTGCTAGGATGAGATCTAAAGCTAACCTGTTCTGTAGAACTGCTTCTCTAATAGCCTTGACTTCAACTGTTAACATAGATACAGCTTGTTCAGTTTCATTAGCTAGGTGAAGAACTTCCCATGCAAGTCCATTAATTTTATTCAGAGCTACAGCTGTTCCTCCCCCCCATTAATAAGGACCAACCTATATTTCCCCCAATAGACGTCCACGGGGAATCTAGAACATAACTTTGGTACTTTCTAGGTGGGGATTCCACACTTCTTCTTCCTCTCCTGCTCGAAAAGAAATTAGAAAGATGTTCAGAGCCCACAGGGATTATTGCTGAAATATGTGGCATGACAATAGCTGGGGAGCAACATCCATACCACTCCTCAGGCTGATGAGAATACGCATGTTATCCACAACTATATATCAGCCCATGGCCAGGAAATGTGTATTGGTCACTTAACTCCATGTCTAAGACCTGAACAACATCAGAAACAACCCCCTTATCTAACCAGACCCTGTATTTACACTTTTCCTCTCCCAGGTGATACCCCTGTGCTCTCTGTCTACACAGACAATACTCAGCTTGTGGGTGTTCATCAATCTGGAAGGAACGAACTTGTGCTAATACTTGAGGTTTATAAAATATGTCTACATCTGGATGAACTACCTTATGTAAGGAATGCACCTTAAGAGTTTTATTTCGTTCAATAAGATCTTGTGCTCGTATCATCTGCTGTATTGGTAAATCAAAATTCTCACATTTCCCTTGGAGCACTCTTGCATGACCTGCAGTCACAGGAATGGAGATAAAAGCCTGTGAAAAAGATTGACACACTAGACAAGAGGTCTTAGGAAGCATTTGTTCCTGCACTGTTAAAGCCAAAGTACATGCCACATTATAATGACACCTTACAGAATGTTTATTGTTCTGAAACCTATTTGCAAACTGTCCTTCTCCCGTGGCGAGCGTTGCCACCAGGAGATTAAGGGTTAACATGCCCAGACTTAGCATCATTATCGTCCTCAGGCACTTGAACCCTTCTACAATGGGAAATGTGTGTCCACGTCCCACGTCCTTGGACCTTCACCACGGTTTGAGATGTCAGAAGTACTTGGAACGGTCCTAGACACCTGTGTTGGTTCTACCTCTTTCGTCTGAAGTCCTTTATCATGACCCAATCACCAGGTTGGATAGGATGTCCTGTCTCCTTCACTGGAACTGGTAACAACACCTTCACCTGTTGATGAGAAAGACTCAGGAGCAGTATGTAGCCACTGACAATATTCACTAAGATCCAGACTTAATCCTTCAGGAATCACAACTTTTGTTAGTGCTGTCTGGCCACTTCTTCCATAAATGATTTCAAACGGAGTCAGTCCACTGTCACTTCGTGGAGTGATTCTCATCTCAAACAGAGTGAGTGGTAAGGCCTGGACCCAATTAAGGCCTGTACTTTCACAACACCTAGCAAGTTTGTTTTTAAGCATGCCATTCATGCGCTCTACAGCTCCCCCACTCTGGGGATGGTATGCACAGTAAATATTTCAGATCAATGTTGTAATACTTACTAAGAGCTTGTACAATTTGGTTTCTGAAATGAGGTTCATTGTCAAGAAATTTTAGAAGGAATTGCCCATCTAGGAATCACTCCCCGTACCAGCACCTTAACTACTGATGCGCATCTGCGGCCTTCACCGGGAAAGCTTCGACCCACTTGCTGAACATGTCCACTAAGACTAAACAGTAACGTTTACCTTCAGCTGGTGTCAATTCAATAAAGTCAATCTGTAGATGGTCAAATGGAAAATTTGGAGGTGGGTGTGCCCCCACAGAAGCCGTCTGACCCTGTGTTGGATTATTTCTGATGCACACCAGGCACTTTGAACAAAATGTTGCCGCATAGGAAGGTAAACCTGGAGCAAACCATAATTTTTCAACCCATAGATCAAAAAATTCCACAGCTTCATTTCCATGAAGACGTTCCATGTGCAAGAACAATGGGGAATGTTCTATTAGTCTTACAGTTTCGCATTTTTCCGACGTTGCTTTACTTTTCGAACCACCCATTGTGCCAAAGCGCACTCATACACCTGCACACAGCTCTGGAATCAGTCACACACACACTCAACTTGAATCCTGCTGTTGCTCACACACACACACTCCTCTCTGCACACAGCTCTGAAGATCAGCGATACCAACTGAGTTCTGCTGTATTTGTGCACCTCTTTATTTGTTTTTTTATATTTTGTACTTTTTTTTTCTCTTCATTAATTTTTTGTTAGCCACCGCAAGTCAATACTCATGGTTCCCTCCTCCTAATCTGCCACAGTTCGTCCCCAGTTAGCCGTGCTAATGCCTCCCAAGTCCTATTTTATACTTGGGAGGTGGACTCTTCCGCTTTAGAGTACAGGAGCGTTAATCGTCTTTGGGAGCGACCCTGACCCCCTTCACAGCCCCGTCTGTGGGCCAACGCTGGGAGCGACCCACGTTCCACACAGTCCGTGCATGTAAGGCAAACAATAACACACCCAGTTCTAGGGTAACTTCCTACAACGGAAGCTCTGCACAACCCTAGCCTATTGGATGGATCTACAAGGTACCTTTTTATCCCCCAATTTCAGGTCCGCAACCAGGGACTCCTAACCCTTGGGACATTCAAATTTTGTACCCCCCAATTTTAGGTCCGTGACCAGGGACTCTTAACCCTTGGGATACCAACCTCTCCTGAATTACTGAGCAAAATCGCTTTTCTCACCTTAAATGATGGGAGGTTTAATCCCAGAGCTGACTGGTCCGACGCAGATCCCTCTCCGTCCCTTCAAATGTTTTGTTCGGGGTTTGAGATGTAGGGTAGTACCTTCCCAGGATCCGTCGATGGAGCAATCAAGCGTGGGTCCCTGTTCGGGCGCCAAAATGTCGCGGCAAAACGCTGACTTTAGGTGAGAGAAGAACACAAAAAGTACAAACGACTGTATTTTGCTAGAATAATCAGAAATAACCAACCCCCTTTGGAGATAGCACCAGAAGGTACAAAGAGAAAACAATCAACAGTTCCCCGAAACCATAAAATGTATGTAACCAACGCCCACACTCATGGATCTTGACCCTCTACATTAAACATATACCTTGCCCCTAGGTGTTACCTAAGCCTTCATGTTACACAAGCATGTCATTAGGATTAATATCAGAAAGATCAATCAACTCTAAGAAGGCTATATGATTACCCTAAACCTATATCGATTATAGTGTTACACAGATGGAAATCATACATGGATTTACCCACAGTACATTGATTACTTAAAAGAAAGTATAAATGAAAGAAAATAATGAAGAAGTGAATTTTCTCCAACATTCCCCCCTTAAACAATCTTATGCCATTATTACTTACATTCACACCCTGGAGCTACCCTTTCAGTGCAAACTTCATTAAGGCATATGGATTGTTTACACAACAATTGAGTCACAACTCCATGTATCATCAGAAGAATCATCCCTTGTCAAAGATATAAAGTTCTCATTCAGTCTATTCAGGGCAGCCACATGCAAGCGGACAAAAGTATCAGTACGTTTATGCACTGCAGCTACTGCGGAAGATAGTGCTCTCCCAACACTGGAAATCATTATGGGGACACAAATCAGGAGGACAATGAAAATGATCCCTGCAGTTAAAGCCGAATTAAAAACCCATCCGTAACCTGAAAACCACCGTGACAAAGAGTTAAGAAACGTAGATGGTGTTTGCGGTGGAGGTTGGAAGATACTCTGCATATGATGGACAACATCTGTAAGGTTCTTACTGTAATCAGGAACATGAAAACAACATGAAGTGTTTAGGACCTTACATACACCTTTGCTAGGATGAGATCTAAAGCTAGCCTATTCTGTAGAACTTCTTCTCTGATGGCTTTGACTTCAACATTCAACATAGATACAGCTTGTTCAGTTTCATTAGCCAAATGAAGAACTTCCCATGCAAGTCCATTAATTTTATTTAGAGCTATAGCTGTTCCTCCCCCCATTAATAAGGACCATCCTATATTTCCCCCAATAGATGTCCACGGAGCATCTGGTACATAGCCTTGGTATCTATTAGGTGGGGTGTCCACACTTCTTTTCTCTCTCCTGCTTGGAAAGAAATCAGAAGGATGATCAGTACCCACAGGAATTACTGCTGAAATATGAGGCATGACTATAGCCGGGGAACAACACCCATACCACTCCTCAGGAAAGTGGGATTACGCATATTGTCCACAATTATACAACAGCCCATGTCCAGGAAATGTATATTGGTCACTTAATTCCATGTCTACGACCTGACTAGAATCAGAAACAACTCCCTTGTCTAACCAGACCTTGTATTTACAATTTTCATCCCCCAAATGATACCCCTGTGCTTTCTGTCTACACAGACAATACTTAGCTCTTGGATGTTCATAAATCTGGAAGGAACAAACTTGTGGATTTGTTCCTTCCCATCTGGATGCACTACCTTATGTAAAGAAATTACCGTTTTGTCACATTCAATGAGAGCTTGTGCTCGAATCATCCACTGTATTGGTAAATCAAAATTCTCACATGTCCCTTGGAGTCTCATAGTATGTTCTGCGGCCACAGGAACAGAGATGAAAGCCTGTGAAAAAGATCGACATACTAGACACGAAGTCTCAGCAAGCATTTGTTCCTGCACTGTTAGAGCCAGAGTACATGCCACATTATGACGACATCTTACAGAATGTTTATTGTTCTGGACTCTGCTGTCAAACTGTTCCTCTCCCGTGGCGAGTGTCACCACCAGGAGATTAAGGGTTAACATGCACAGACTGAGCATCAACATCGTTCTCAGGCTCTGGAACTCTTTTGCAATGGGATATGTGCGTCCACGTCACGCGTCCTTGGACCTTCACTGCGGTGGGAGACATCAGGAGTACTTGGAATGGTCCTTGCCACCTGTGTTGGTTACACCTCTTTCGTCCGAAGTCCTTTTATCACGACCCAATCGCCAGGTTGGATGGGATGTCCCGCCTCCTCCACTGGAACTGGTAACAACACCTTCACCTGTTGATGAGAGCAGTATGTAGCCACTGACAGTATTCACTTAGATCCAGACTTAACCCTTCAGGAATCACAACCTTAGTTAATGCTGTCTGTCCACTTCACCCATAAATAATTTCAAATGGAGTCAATCCAATACCACTCCGTGGGGTGTTTCTCATCTCAAACAGAGTGAATGGTAAGGCCTGAACCCAATTAAGGCCTGTACTTTCACAACACTTAGCCAGGAATCACTTCCCGTACCAGCACCTTAACTACTGATTGCGCGTCTGCGGCCTTCACCGGGAAAGCTTCGACCCACT
>JBBJLS010057528.1:0-13079 GCA_037577275.1 Bryconaethiops microstoma
TGAGAGTATAAACACGCGAAGAGTAGGTAGATCCGCACACAGTCATTAGAGACCACTCTCTAAATGCTCAGTGTCGCAACTGGTACCGTGAGTACTTCAGGGGCTCGTCCTCTCTCTCTCTCTCCTCTCTCTCTGTGTGCGTGTGTCAATGAAGTTTTCTGATTCTAATTCTGATTCTGACTCCCACCCATTTTGGATGGAACTATTGTAATCAAGGACACATCATCAGTGTAGGGTGTTGCTTGATGCATAAGGAATGTAAAGAGTAGTAGCAAGATGGTGGATCACGATTACTTGTAAGTTTTTGTTCTGTTATTGCAGGTATTTGTTTTCATCCAAAAAAACAATAATAGCACAACCACTAATTGAAAGAAAATGTAGAAGACTATCATGTGTCAGACTAATGGTATGCTGCTTCCTCTACAAACTGAAGATGCCATCACAGTTCACACTGAAAAAAAAACATTTGTCTTCTGTTTCCAGCTGGGAACCAACTAATCAGGTTCAGAATTAATTTTTTTTTTAGTCAAAATGGTTCACACTTTGGTATAATTGCTATAGATAAGTAACTTATAGTTAAATGGTGGTTAGGAGTCTGTTATTGCATGTCATAGAGATCAGTAGTAGATCAGTAATATTGACATAAGTAATGATATTTCACATGGTAAGACTATTGCACACAAGATAATTAAGATACTACACAAAATGTAAATGAATTAGTAGAACCAAGACTCAAAAGACCTCTTTAATAGCACAAGGAGGAACGACTGACAGGAATCAAGACTCTGCAGATAGAATGATAGAATGACTGTCATAACCAGAAAGTAGCAGCAACATTTGAGCAGACTTATTGAACTTGCTTGGGCTCATTTTTTACTCGCAGATAAACAAATCCCTACTAATGTGTATGTGCTGTCTGACTAGTCAAAGCAATGCTGAATGTTTTCACCCAGGGCGAACAGGACGGCAGGCCCCTTTTCACTTTTTTTACAAAAAGGTTTAATATTCTACCCTCTAGACATTACCTAGCTCCGTGATGAAACTGCTTTAGAAAAGAGGGAGCAAACAAGATGGATGGATGGATGAAGAGAGGAGAGGAAAAAAAAAAAGCTGTTTACTTTCCATTCTGCTGTCAAAATCTCGACTCCACCATCATAGAAGCAGGCTCCAGGAACATTGCTGTCAATCAGACATGGAACTCCACCCTCATTAGACGTGTGTGTGTGTGTGTGTGTGTGTGTGTGTGTGTGTGTGTGTATACACACAAACACGTACACATTCAACCTTCTTTTCTCCACACCCCCCCCTTCCTCTCACAAATCCCCTCTTGCCCCAAATTCATTAGTGAGATATGATAATGTGTTTAGAATGGGCCGTTTGGGTTACAGCGACAGAACATGCCTTTATTGAGCTGGACAGAGGCCCCGTTGACTGGCAGGACCAATGGAGGGCCATTCATCTCACTGCCTGACCAAAATGTTTCCAAGTCCACGCTGCTGGGATGTGAGAATGTGGGGCTCTTTTCAGGTGAGCACAGCGAAGTAAGCTTGTGTTGGTTTTCCTAGATTTTCAGGACAAAAATGTCCCGCTTTTGTGCGAAAACCGAAGGGCTTTCTATAGCACCTCCACAATTATCCTTCACTCCGTGTTATAATTTTAATGGGTTGAGTTTAGGACAGGCTTAGATGCATAAAAGCAGTTACATATTATTGCTGTCATAACAAGTAAAAATCTCCATACACTGTGTCAAATCTCTTATACTGTGTCAAAAATTTCACGGTGAACAAGAACAGTAGAAATTCTCCAAAATGACTCTTCTTATATTAAAGGGGACATATTATGCAAAACTCACTTTTTCAAAAAAACAAGTTATAATAGCTGGTGAGATTCTTTATGTGAGAGTGATTTTGTACAAAGAACTTCATGTTCATGTTTTGTAGCCCATAGACCTATTATAAGTGAGTTTTGCACAATATGTCCCCTTTAACTTACATGCAAACTTCTTTTAAAATAGAGTGTATATATAATAGTATGTTTCTGCTTAGCTAACATCTCATCCGTGATTAAGTCTTCACACTCTCCCTCCAACTCCACCTCTCTTGCTGTAAATGAAACAGTTGAGAGGTGGAGTTGTTTCATTAGAACAGTCAGTCAGTAAAGTGAACACTTTATGTAGCAACATAAGCCCCACACCCGTTTACAAACACACACACACACACACACACACACACCCCATCCCAATCACCATTCTTCACACATACTCCTGTGCACACACAGCCACACCCAGTCTCTTGTTGAACATGTTTTTTCCTTATTTGTCCTTTATTTTGCTGTTCATATCTTGGTCAATTTGCAATCTGTGGTTCAACAGCTTCTTTTAATGATAATTTAACAGCGAATTATCAGTAGTAGCAATTGTGGGCCGCCTATCTGAGTGATCATAAATAGCTCTTTCAGCTCGGCAACAATCTAACCAATCACACCCATTTTTACTGTGTGCCCTGAGCATCCTGACCAATGTTGTGTTTCTGTAGGTGTTTGGATAAATCATAGCATTCACACACTGTCATAAATGTACATGGTTTATGTAAAAATATTGTAGGCCACTCTGTAGCCTAAATATCAAAATGTTTTCCTGTTGCTCACTTGTCCCATATGTAGCTACAGTTTTTAATTATAGCTGCAGTTTATGACATCATTTTTTATCATATATTTTCATTTCAGAATTCTGCACTACTGCTACACTTTTAAAGGCTTTTTATTAGTTTCCTCCTTTGCTGAAGACCAGTCTAAAAATTTCATTAGTATGGTTTGTTTTAACAGGTCTAAACGCCGCGCCCGAACGCTTGCCGAATACCTGATCAGCGGTCCGCCAAGAATCAGGAGTCTCAGTCTGCTCCCAAGTGAACCCTGGTTCGGTCTGTTGCTGGTGGAACATCATTCTGAGATTCTTCTTGCAGCATGAGCTGCTGGCCATACTGGCTGGAGATTAATAAAAGAATAGCATTTTGGATCATGGATCATGGTAGGTTGAATCCAGGCCTCAGCAGACCAGCTGTTTAAATTCGGTGCAGACTTAACCAAGCTGTGGTGATCTGGTGGTTAGGGAATTGCCCCTGCGATCAGAAGGTCTTGGTTTCGAGTCCCGGGACTGCAAGTGACACCACTAAGGTACCTTTTGAGCAAGGTACCGTCCCCACACTCTGTTCCCCGGGTGCTGCATCACTGGCTGCCCGCTGCTTCACTTGGTGAATGGGTTAAATGCAGAGAAAGAATTTCACAGTGTGCTGTGCTATGATGTGTTCACGTGTGACAAGAATGGCCACTTCTAACTGGTCTCATTGTGAGAGGAGAGTGTCGATTACAGCAGTGTTTTTATACTTTTCCTCATTAAAGAAGATGTGATTCAGGTGATCAGTAATCAGTCCCTCATAAAGCAGAATGAGGTGCTTGTGTAGGAATTTAACAGACACTGGACTGGAACGGTTTCACACTCAGATGCTGATTTAAAAATAAGTTGCAGTGCTCTCATTTTTCCTCCAGAGCTGTATAATCTAGGCAAATCAAGCATCTTGTGCTGGGGAAAAAAAAAAAAAATACTGCTTAGATGAGCATCTCTGCTCCGAAATGCTTTACGACGACAAAGTGCTGATCTAGGATCAGACTCTGCGCACACACTGGTTCTATTAATGACATACCACAGAAATGAGGCTGATCGAGAACCGGAACTCCTGAAAAGCTCTGAAAAGGAGACGGACTCGATCTTGACAAGCCTGTCCTGTTCAATGAACGTCTAATGAGAAACGTTTTAGAAGCACCACCTCGTTCAGTTAGAAAAGAACAGAAGACCTGCTGACTCAGAGAAACACTGAGAGGCGGTCAAGCGGCAGCAGCTGGAGCATCACTTGCTTCTATTAAGTGTTTGTCAACAAATATTTCATCTTTTCCAAAGCCAAGGAAATTACACGGGGTCCTCGAGTTACAACAGGTTCGACATGAGACGCTCATTCCCACTCGACTTACACTGTTAGCCTCGTACTTACCGACTGCATGGGGGAACTAGTTTGGTTGCGTGCGGCGGAAGAATACGCAGTCTTGAGTGAGGGAGTTTTCCTTTTTCTGTGGCTTAGTTGTGTTTTTATGATTTTACTGTGTGAGGATCAGTAAGTGACTGAGACTAGAGTGTGTTTCAACTTACACCAAAATTCGGGTTACGTCACTGTTGTAGAACGTTTGTGTGTCGTAACTCGAGGACCCCTGTACTGTCTGTGATGATCAGCTGTGCACATACAACTACAAAGATGGCCTTTAACGTGGCTCACATTTCTTTTACAAGCTCCGAGGTAAAGTTGTATTATGCCTTAATATAACCGTGCAGCGTATTACTAATTATTACACGTAGCCTGAGCGCCAGGTTGTTCGAGACGGGCAGTTCTACTGCCAATCCAAACTGTAAATGGTGTTCTTTCCAAGTCATTGTAATAAATACTAATTATAAAACTAATTAAAAAGCATCACACGCCCTTCCACCAATTTCATAAAACTCAGCAAATTATTTTCTATTTAAAAAAAAAAAAAAAAAGCTAACAATGGTTGAAGTAATATAGCTGTATCATAACCATTTTGTTCAATTTCTGTCTAAACTGTAAAACTAGAAGCAGTAAAAATATAATACTTTCTTACTCAGTCCACATAAGAGGAACAGAGAAATAATACACCTGGAGTATTTGGTCTAAAAAGTCTGTTTGAATGCGTGCTTGTGCAGGTCTGAAGGGGAAAGCAGGTCCCATTAGTACCGTGGAGACTGAGTGACGAGAAGTCCACAGCAACATGGACGCTGTTTCGCGCGTGTGTTCATTGGTTACTGGTTTCCATGGAGATGAGAGAGAGCTGCTAAGCTTAAGGCATTGCCGATGGCGTTGTGGTCTCTCGAGTTAAAAGTTGAGCGTGCAGCTCCCAGACGATCAGACTGGCTTGTTACAATCTCTTCTAGCCTCAAGTTTCTGCGGAAGGTGGTGAGGAATATTACATAAACCACAAAATAATAAAAACAGGATATCCAGGATCAGGCATCCGTCCCAGATTATCCCTATTTCTGGACTCCAGCCAGGCATAAACACTCAGTCTCAGCTCGCATTTGTCTACTTTTAACCTGATTACATTCCTGTCTAGACTAGCTGTTGAGTATTTGCTGAAAGATTACATTCTACGTGTTCGGAGTTCAAGGAAAAAGTACAAAAAAAAAAAACAAAAAACCCAAAAAAACCCCACTAGGAGCTGCATATGACCTAAGCAATGTTTGATTCGATTCAAGGACAGTCTTGTGATGTGTGTTTGAAATTAACTACATGAAATCCCATCTGTACCTGCTCACCTGGTTAAGACTCGCTTTCCATGGTGACGATGACTGTCAGGCCATTATCTGCAGCATAGAAAGAACACAAGCTGTAAACACGGCTCCAAACGGACCTTCTGTTAGTTACTGTGTTATTTATAGTATTTATACCCAGCATTTCTCTATGTAGCACACTGTATTTTCATATTGAGCTTTTTTTCCCCTTTTCTACAGACTTTTTATTTAGATTTTATATAGTTCGTGTCTCAATGTCTCTGTGAGTCCTTGAAGTCATTACATAAGTAATTTCCTCAGGGATAAAGAAAGTTTTCTGATTCTGACTGACCAAAGTAGACCAAAACAGAACAGAAAGGTTCACACAGGAGCCTTCACTGGTTACAGTTTAATCTACACTCTGTTATACGTGAACACATCACAGCACACAGTGAGAACAGTAAGAAATTCTTCCTCTGTATTTAACCCATTTAACCCATTCCAAGTGAAGCAGCGGGCAGCGAGGAGCACAGCGCCCAGGCAGCAGTGTGTGGGGACGGTACCTTACTCAAGGGTACCTCAGTGGTGTCACTAAGCAGTCCTGGGATTCGAACCCACAACCTTCTGATATCAGGTCGACCTCCCTAACTACCAGACCACCAGCTGCCCTAACAGGGATGTCACGATTAACCGGTTTCACGATCAACAGCGATTTAAAACGGCACGGTTAATCGTAAAGGCTCCTCAACACCGTGTTTCTGTTGGCACTCTTATAAACGTAGATTATGACAGTGATGAGCAGTTTGGCGGGACTCGCCCAGAACGAAAACGTTTCACCAGCGCTGCTGCAGACACACAGACCGTACAATCAGCGAATGGCGGCTCACTTGACCGCACTAAACAACGGCAGAGGGAAAAACCGAATGCGCTTTATTTCCACCAATGAAGCGACTGAACTCTGGCGTATGGGAGCTTTTCGGATACCCCGAAAATACAGAGGGACATGTTCAAGATGATGGGTCTTTTTTAAAAATAAGACAGCAGTAAATGAAAGGTAAAAACTTCTAAAGAATGTGATTGTCTACATTGTGAAATACATGCAAAATGACTGTGATAATCGTGAAAGCGAGATTATTTCCCAGACGACAATCTTGCCATCAAAATCTATAATCGTGACATCCCCATGCCCTAATGTTCCTCACACTGGAAGTAATCCATGTTTCATGTTGAAGTGAAAAGTGAGCCTTCAGTCCTACCAGTCTTACCAGTCTTGGCGATGCTGACGTCCTTCTGTTCGTCTGAGTGCACATCGTTGCTTAGGAGATGCTTCTGTGACTCATTCAGAGGCCTGCTGTCGGTCTGGCCATCCACAGCACTGTAAATTACAGAGTCAGCAACAGGAGCCTTCTAATCATCCACAAAGGGTTTTATTTCCAAATACTGGACGTCTATGTACATGATATTCCATACAGTGATTACATTGTTGCTGTTATGACAAACCATTGTGTATCTAAAATGATGATGTTACAGGAGAATGGAAAAGTTAATGGAGGCTGATGTACTAAGATTTTTCATGAAAAACATTTGCACAATGTAAAGGGCAGGTTCTGATGTTCTGATGAGGGTTTGATATGACAGCAACAATGAATAAAACACCAGATTAGTTTATAATCAGACTAGAGCTAAATAACGTCACAGACAGACAGAGACGATAAAATATAGAGATGATTACCTTTTGGAGTTGGTCTGGTTTTCACCTGTGCCCTGCTCAGAGTCGGTGTTGATTAATCGAGTAGGAAACGTATAACCGTCTCCCAAGCTTCATGAAATTAAAGCAAAAAAAAAAAAAAAAAGAAGTGGTTACTGGTTCTATCTCGGCAAACTCTTTTCTCGTAAATCTACACAACAGATTTGTGAAATAAAAGGGGAGGAAGAGAAATGAAGCCCCAAACATTGGTATTAAATGTGCTTTAACAATGGCAAAAAAACCCATAAATAAATATAAAGTTCAGGATTTTCCTGAGGTGTTTTAGATTAATCCTAAATGTGACGTGTGAAGCATTTAACATAAAATTTTGTTTGCTTATTTGACGTAAACTCTAGTTTATTTTAGACGTTCCACCATCACAGCTGCTATCTTAGTGGAAATGCCAGGTTTTGGAATTAATTGGAATCAAACTCCATCAAAATCTGACCAAAAGGACTGTTTCTCTGTTACAAGATACTTCAGGTGTTTCTAAGTAAATGAAATTAAAAGAAACTCAAGGATAAAAATGGCAATAGGTATTGACAATAAAAATCTTTAGATTGACTTTGATCATGTTTTACCAAAGAATTTGTAATTAAGCTTCTCATACGTGAACACAGCACAGCACACAGTGAGAACAATTCTCTCTCTGTATTTAACCCATTCACCAGCGGGTAGCCAGGAACACAGCGCCTGGGAACCATGTGTGGGGACGGTACCTTACTCAAGGGCACCTCAGTGATGCCACTAGCAGATTCAAACCCACGACCTTCTGATCACAGGGCAAACTCCCTAACCATTAGACCACCAGCTGCCCCAGTTACAGGGACAGTACCCCTGGAGACACTGAGGGTTACATGTCTTGCTTAAAGACACAATGAGTGGGGGGTTAGAACCTGCAACTTTATGGTCATCTTCATTGCCTATAAAGACAACTAAGGGGCAGCTGGTGGCCTAGTTTGCCCTGTGATCGCAAAGTTGTGGGTTCGAATCCCAGGACTGCTAGTGCCACCACTGAGGTTCCCTTGAGTAAGGTACCATCCCCACACACTCTGCTCCCCGGGCGCGGTGTTCCTGGCTGCCCGCTGCTTCACTTGGTGAATGGGTGAAATGGGTTAAATGCAAAGAAGAATTTCACACTGTTTGCTGTGGTGTGTTCACGTATGACAGAATGGTCACTTTACACTTTAGTAAATAGTTCAGTGTCTAACAGCATTTACTATGAGATTTCTGGATGACAGTTGATGGTTATTTTACCTTGTGTAAACTGGCAAGCACCAGTATTTCTTTTGGTCTCCGAAAACCTGGATGAAATTCTTGCGGAAGCCCAGAGTAAAGCCGTTTTTATCAGGGCCGTTCCTGAACACTGGCGCTCTGAAAGCCTCTTTCAGAAGGAGATAATATCAGTGAACCAATCCACACCGTCCAACACAACACAACACCACACGCCACGTCACACCGTCCATTGTATATTGTCCTAAACATTTCAGACCACCAGTCATTTAGACACTTCTCTATTTTGTCCTTTGTATGACGGGATCAAGACTCCAATTTTTTATAAATCTACCCACACTTTCTGCTCTGCACTTTAGGTTTTAATGACAAAAGCCTCATCAATGACTAAAGTTGTAATCAAGGCAGCCCAAATACAGACGAAAAGGTCAGAGAAAGAAATTCAGCACAGATGACAGAAGGTGAAACCCTACAAAGTTAGAAACAGAAACAAACTACCATAATGAATGATCATTCACTGGTTTATAATATAGGTTATTATTAACACCCTTCAATTCCAGCAAATCCTCTAAATTATTGGGGGAAAAAAAAACAAAAAAAAACAGTTTGAGCCATCTGGTTAAATCAATTTGAAAAATGTCCTCAAATACAGCTCCAGAAAAAGAGGCCACTGCAAAAACGTTCAGTTCCTCAGGTTTTATCTTTTATAGCTGCAAGTATTGAACTGAACAGATTTGCCTTAGTTTTTAAGAACTGCTGACAATATTTCTCTTAATTTCCAAATAAAAATATTGTTCTTTAAAGCATTTTTTTTTTAAATGACAAAACATCAGAATAAGAGAAATGATGCAGCGTTTACAGAACTTGAATAATTCAATGAAAACAAATCTCTCGTTTATTCAAACAAAAATGGCAATAATTACCTTATAGTAGTGTTTTACCATCCAACTGGTCTCATTGTGAGAGGAGAGTGTTGATTACAGCAGTGTTTTTATATTTTCCTCATTAAATAAGATGTGATTCAGGTGATCAGTAATCAGTGCCTCATAAAGCAGAATGAGATGCTTGTGTAGGAATTTAACAGACACTGGACTGGAATGGTTTCAAACTCAGAGACACTTAATAGCTCATTAAATATCAACACTTGTCTGGTGATGTACATCATTATAATATTAGGTGGCTTTCTGAAGACCAGTAGTGATAAATAAAAAATACTAGTAAAGAATACTGAGTGTATTTTAGTAACAATTAAGTGAGTAACATACAAATGTAGAAAATCTCCTGACTTTTAACTGGTTTCTCATGATAAACCACTCCCTCTTGTCCAATACTGCATACATAACAAGGGCCTTTACTAAAATGCATCAGTGAGAACATTAAATAGGGTTTTTACCTGAATTTCATCTCTTGGCAGAAAGAAAGATCATCCCTGCGCTCCATCATCACCTCTACTAACTGGCACAGCTTCGTTTTGATCTGTATCGCATGGACCCCGTTCCCTAAAATGCGGACATACCTGCAGGGCCAGAGGGGAACGTTTCACTGGGTTCCATTAAAAACAAGAGAAAATATCAACCATGAGCTGAAAGGTAGATATGAAACAGCATCAGTCAAAGTGTTCTGTACACTAGTTTGAGTCTGAGGCCACATACTAAAAAGCGATTAATAATTATGAAAATCTTCGGCATTTAAAATCTATGTTTGTTTCTTTACTTCCAAAACAAGCCGCCCTTCATTTTTTTTCCTGAAACAAACTACACATACATTTCATTATTTAACGAGATTAAACCTTAAATATGCATTCCTGCTATTTAAATGTGGTGATACTGTTAAACTGCGTATACTGTTTATATTGTCTGTACTGTTGAAGCTGTTTGCGCAATTTTTAGAATGCTTAAAAGAATCCATACTTAAGTTCCTATTTATACTTGGTTATACAGTGTATACAGTTATACTGGTTATACTGTCTATATTCTGGTTATTTTGTTCATACTGTTTGCACAATCCTGTTAGATTGTATATCAAGCTGCTATTTTCACTCGTTTCATACTGTTTTATACTGGCTATACTGGCCATATGTCTGCACATTTTATTTTACTTATATTTATATACAATGCACAGAGGCTGTACATGCACTCAGGACAGGTTAAATCTTTTCTTATTCTATAGTACTTTACTTGCACTGTTTTGTTTGTTGCACCATGTCTTATGTCTGTTGCATAATATATACACTGTGGAACCTTATAGCTTTGACAGATCAAGCTATAAAAGATCTCTTGCAGTCAGTCCCCTACTACTTTGTTACTTTTCATGAGTTCTTCACCATACATACTGTCTTGATATAGAATGTTATAAAATAAAAATGCACAAACACTACAATGCATTCACAGAAGAGGAGCTGAGGCCTGACCTGACCAGGTTGAGCATCATGGTCTCGATGCTGGCCTGGCCCAGGTGCTCAGAGCTGCCCTCAGTATGGCTGTCCAGCAGGTTCTTCATGATGGCAATGGTCTGCTCCACAAACAGTGTGTTGGTGTCGGTGATGGGCACCTAAAGAAAGACAAGGCGACGAAAAAGAAAAATCAAAAACTGCAAAGACTACATTCACAGGAATTGATGCCGTGTTGATACATCGTGATGTTACAACTCTGATCTCTTACCATTAAAATATTTAATGTAGCAAAGAGGGAAAAAAACCCTTATATAGCATCAGAGTTTCAGACCGTGACCACAATGAGGGCTGTTTGAGGATGTGAGTTAAATTTCATGTGGTCGTGCACTCGGCGGAACGCAGTCATTAAGTTTTTGGTACCGACACTGTGGCTGAAAGCGGTACTACTACTACTTCTCTGGCTTAGTCAGGCCGTCTCTACCTGCACTTTCATTATACATACGCATGCACAATCCAAAGAAATGCATAGAGCCGTTACCATGTTGAAGTGGTCTTTCGATGATTACTACTGAATTTAAAATGTGTTTTTACAGACTTCGAAAAAGAAAAAGTAATACCAAACTAGTTCGCCAACGTAGTCCATAAGTCTCGAGAACGGAAAACGTCTCGATCTTTTAAAAGTGTTTATGGGAGCGAGCGTCGTAAACTCGAAACATCGTATGTCGAGACTGTGGTATCCTTTTCGTCCTCTCAGGGCCTCAAGCCCGGCTCGTCTTCAACCTCTGCTGCTCAAAAGAAGAGGAAAACCTGCATCAAGACTCTTCTCGGTCTTGGCCCCCCCGTGCTGGAACGAACTCCCTCTTCTGATCAGATCTGGAGTCCCTCACTGTCTTCAACATCGTCTGAAGACCCACCTCTTTAAGGAGCACCTTGGTGATTAACTATATCTCTCATTTTTGCTTATTTATTCCTGCCGCCCCCCAAAAATTACTCTTATCTCCATGCCTTCCTTACTTTGCCTTAACGTCTGACTTTTCTTTGACTGGTATTGTTGTTTAGGTGTTGTTTAGGTGTACTTGGTTGCAGTAACTTGGATGAATAGCGGACGGTGATTTAAGTTTAGCTTTACAGGTTTGAGGATCAGATGTGGACGACTTGAGCGCTGATGTACGTCGCTCTGGATAAACGTAACCCAAGGGCGCCCTGTACATTCATCCCGTCCAGTTTGCCACTTAGTACAGAGAAAGGATACTTTCTCCAGAAAATCCACTGAAGTTCTCCATTCATTGTGAGTGTGATGTGAATGTAAGAACAGTCGGCGTTCCTCACCGGGCCCTGGGTGTCGAAGAAACGCCCTATGCTGTTGCGCAGCTTGGTGAAGAGCATGGGGTAGAGGGCTGGGCTCAGCTCCAGACCCACCAGGTCTTTAACGTTGGTGCGGATCTGCAGGCCCACCTTCTCATGCGTGCAAACCATGAGGGACAGCAGACGCTCCAGGAACCTGCTGAGGGGCAGCTCACTGTTCACCTCGCACGAGGCCATCGAGATCATGGACCCCTTGCGTTCACTCAGAGGACCCATGGGGGGGCTGTAGGTGCCCAGGCTGGGGGTACTGCGCTGCTGCAGGCACACACCACCCAGAGCACACAAGAAACCCGTCATGTTGATCCACTCCTGATGAGAGAGAGGAGAACCGTGTGTACCCTGGAGATCCTTTCAATCAACAACTAAAGCTAGACCTTTCTCCAAGAAATGATTTCATTTCTGACCAACACGAAGGTCAGAACAGGGCTAATATCAATATCAATAATCACCTTTATAATATGCTTCCTAACTGTATGTCTGAACAGCATTTTGAACCCTGAAATAATACTAAATTTAGATAAAATCATTCAAATAAGTATAGAATATAAAGGTACATTTTCTCCACTATTTCACTCCTGGAAACTCCACTAACTGCGATATCAAAACTGAAATGAAGGGAATCACTCACTTGGCCGTCTTCAACTTTATTCTTCGGATGATTTAGAATCTGTTTTGTTGCTTGATCCCACTTGACATGCGTGTCCTCCCAAGCCTGAAGTTGGTAAGAGATGGTTATGGAGAAAAACACAATCAGAATCAGAGTCACGTTTACTGGCCAGGGATGATGCAAGGAACTTGATTCCGGTCGATGGCGTCTCTCAAGCACAAGAGTATAAAACAATAATACGTAAAGATACAATAAAACATTATACTGAACAATATAATATACAATAATATATAATCACAATATGAATATGCAATATAAATATATACATTTATAAATGTAATAAATATTAATACATAAATATTATTTGTACAAACAACATTATATCAAATAACCCCATACACATACA
>JBBJLS010057549.1:0-13078 GCA_037577275.1 Bryconaethiops microstoma
TCTGATTGGTGTGGGTGTGGGTGGAAGGGGTGTGTGTGAGTGTGGGGGTGGGTGGAAGGGGTGTGAGTGTGACAGTTTGTAAACAACTGTTGACTGTTTGAAGTGTCACAGACAGAGAGGAACTGTAAATATATGTTTTTTTAAATACTTTTTAAACGACTACTTGTGGTTGTAAATCATTTCTTAATATAATACTAATGTGTGTGTGTAAGAATTTCAAACAGAAATTTCTAATGGAATGTGGGGGGGAAATAATTGGTTAAATTATGAAAATAGTCTTTTGATCAAATTGTCTAGGTTGTGCTGACAACGATGAGAGACATTTGTAAACATTGTTTAATGCTTTAAATATTACAAAAGAACAACTAAAGCAGAAAGGGAAAAAATAGCCTTAGGGTTCTTAAGGTTAAAATACTTATAACACCTATCATGTGCTGTCACTGCTAAAAGATGCAGGACAGGAGAAATCCAGGACCAGCTCTGGGAACCGCTGATGTACAGCGGAACAGCTCATGCTGATATCTCCATTCCAACCATCATGCGGCTGCCTCTGACAGCACAAGGCCACTCAGGTGCTCCGCGAAAACATGTTCGTTCACATAAAAGAGCGAAAACACTATCCACCGATGCTGCCTCGCAGTCAAAACACGCCGCCTGCTGTGAATAATTCCTGCCTCTGTATAATCTCCCAGCCAAAGGTGACTCATTGTAATAACGCGGCAATATTGCTTCAGTGCATTCTGAGCTGCTTCTGTTCTGAAGCGAGGAACATCAGGTTCACCAGAGCTGAACTTTACATGTTCACAAACACGAACAATTTCCTCTAGTTTCTGTAGCTTCTTTATTGGAAACAATCACCTTGCGCCTTCTCTCACTGTCCACTTTATCGGAAATACCCACTTTGTGCTTTCTCACACTGTCCACTTTATCGGAAACACCCACTTTGTGCTTTCTCACACTGTCCACTTTATTGGAAATACCCACTTTGTGCTTTCTCACACTGTCCACTTTATTAGAAACACCAACCTTGTGCTTCCACTCATTGGCCATTTTATTGGAAACACCCACTTTATGCTTCGTCCTGCTGCCCACTTTATTGGAAACATCTTGGGCTTCCACTTATTGGCCTCTTTATCAGAAACACCACCTTGTGCTTCCACTCGCTGGCCACTTTATTGGAAACATGTATCATTTGTGCTTTACTGGCCACCTTATTGGAAATACATATTTTCTCTGTACCAGTGGAGACTCAAACGGAGGAGTTTCTGATAAGGTGGACAGGAGAAGCATCACTTAAACGATATCAAAGGCATAGCAGGGAAGAACCAGGTTGAGTGAAGTGAACAGCAATTCATTCCTGCTTCACACATGAAAAAATAAAAGCAAAATCGTTGACTTTGCATTTCCTTCTGACGTTCCCGCTGATGAAAGAACAGCAGCCCTGAGGAGCAGCGTCCACAGAGACTCCGCTGCCACTAGACATTAGGACTTGAATAAATCATGTAATGTTGCTGTGTCATCTCTGCCCTGATCAATCCTCTGCGATCAATAAGTCTGTCTCCGGTCATGATATCTGGGAGACAGCCGTGCGGGAAGGCACCTGCACCTACCTCATTAGCATCCACTAGCGAGTGGCTAACGGTGAGGCCAGCGGCATTTCCAGACCACAGGCTACAAGAGGGGGGGCAATTAATATTACATTACACACAAGCGAGGATACAACACCAGTTCCATACCTTACAGCATGATTCTTCTAGCAGGAACCAGGGATGGGCTTCCAGACCATTTATACTTTTATTTTATTTGTTTATTTCCAGATAAATAGAAGCGGTTGAAGACAGAAGCAAAGAAATCTGGACAGACTGAAATTCCCCACCACTCGTTTCGAGTCGTATTACTGAGCTGCATTTTTTTTCATTTTGCATTTCTAAATGTCACGCACTTCTCAGTTAATAAAATGATACACACACTCACACAAACGCAGTTAAACGCTTTTGCTCATTTTAACACCCTCAGCTTTGTTGCCTTTTTATACACCTTGCTAAAGTTAACAGTGCTGCATGTGTCACATTCAGCGACAGAACTAGAGTCAGTGACCTGTATACAATCAAACTCATAGTCAAAAGGTTTGTCTGACCCAGAGGGGCGGAGGGCTGGCTCCCCTGTGATTTATCTTATGTGCAAGACAGCTTAGCAATGTTTATTTATTTGATAATGGCATTAGAGAGTGGTGGTGAGTGACGTTTGTTTATTTGATATTTAAAAGAGGGTGATGGTGAGTAATGATCATTTACTTGATGTTCGTTAATGACAAGAGTATATTGATTTAGCTGTTGTCACAATATATTTTTGAATTTTTGAGTTTGTTATGTTAGCTATACAGGCAGTGACTGCTAGAAGTATACAAGCTCTGTCCCATTTCTGCTGCCCCAGTGAAAAATCAGCCTTGATATCATTTATTCTGTATTTGTTTCCTTGGTTTGTTCTGTTGAATGAATTGCTATCTGTCTCAGGGTTGATTGTTTGGGGTGGGCTATTTTGATTTCGTCTTTTTTATCGTGTGAACAGAACGAAGGAATGGAGCTCATGTCTGTAAAAAGAAACTGAACATCTAACTGCTGATGTATAAGCACAAAAACATCTTCGGATTGTTTTTACAGTAGAGAGAACGGACTCAAACCACAGAAATGACTAAGATGTGGAGGACAGCAAGCTAAAAGAGTAAAGTGAGCATTCGTCATATCTAAACACAACACACCACACATCGTGAACAGTGTGAAATTCTTCCTCTGTATTTAACCCATTTAACCCAATCACCAAGTGAAGCAGTCAGGAGCACAGTGCCCGGGGAGCAGTGTGGGGACGGTACCTTGCTCAAGGGAACCTCAGTGGTAACACTTGCATTTGAACCCATGACCTTCTGATTACAAGGCAAACTCCCTAACCTCTAGGCCAAAAGCTAAAGTGATAAACTGGATGGCCGAGCGGTTAGGGCGTTGGCACTGCAATCAGAAGGTTGTGGGTTCCAATCTCAACTGCTAGTGAGATTCTCTGAGGTTCCCTTGAGCAAGATACCATCCCCACACACTGCTCCCCGGGCGCTGTGTCCCTGACTACCCGCTGCTTCCCTTGGTGATTGGGTTAAATGCAGAGAAAGAATTTTGTGTTGTGTTGTGTTCATGCATGACTATAAGAGTTAATAATTTAATAAATTAAATTAGCCTGTAGCTTGTGTGGCATTGCCGGGATTCCCAATAATATTGTAATTTATTTGCACAATTCACGATGGGTAAAGGGAAAATATTAACAAACAAAAACAAAATAAAGATATTTGAAAACTGACTATTTAGAACATGAAAACAAATGCGCCTTTTCTTATTCTTTTGTTTTATTTTGTATCTTATGGTCCACTTATGATGTTCCTATGTTTTTATCTACCAAAAACAGCCACAGCTAATTTATTTACAGGACAATTTTTCATCCTTTCTACTTTCACTAGACAAAAACTGGCCATTTTTTGTTGCAGTGCTTTTAAGATGGATGTGCAAATGACATTCGTTCTAATTGGCATGTCCTTATTTAAAAATCGACCCGGGATGGAATGTCTTTTATAACTTGTAATGTGAGTGGGTGGGGCTAAACTGCTGTCGGCTGAATGGATGGTGTTCAAAATGGAATGTTTTTACACATTAATACACTTTTACACACATGCTACAGCGAATAACAGTGTCTCAGTCTACATTAAGGTCTTTTATATTACAAAAAAAAAAACAAGGAATATTTGGTTTTCCACGATATGGGCCATTTAAAGTCTGCTTTTAGGTCGGAATGTTCTTTAAGGTATCGAATGTGACAGATTCTCATGGCTTGGAATGAATCACTCTTTTATCCGTCAGGAAACAATACCTCCTATTGTAGCCCAAAAAATCAGCAGACGGTGGAAGAAGAGCCAGCCTGTTAGAGCTGGAGATAAAGAGAACAAGTTAAGGCACATCTGCAGCTCATTGTACGTTAAAGACTCGCTCTTAACACGTCAGAGCAACGCATCGGGAGATAGTAAATTAAACGACTCGACGACAGCCATCATCATTCATTCACAGCCGTTTCCATTGTTTGTAATGCCAAAGAAAAAAGTGGAACAGTCTAAATAAATTTTTGTTTTCTTTTTCCTCGTCATGCCAGGACGGAACGTTTCATACTTTACGGAAAAAGAAACAAGACTTTATGAACAAAACAGACAGTAATGAACAAAATCCCTTATCCATTGTTCGCCTTTTTTTCTTTTCTTCTTTTTTTTCTGAATAATTTTGGTTTTGCTTGATGAAGAGCCAGAAATAGTCCTTGTAGAATTAAGAAGGTATGGGTATTTAAAAAGGGGGTGGAGCCTGTGGTGTACAAAAATAGGTTTAATTAAACAAAAGTTATATTTTTAAATTGAAATTAACACAGTCTGTTTGACTGCTGGCTGCTTTAATTAGAGCAGCGGTGACCTTTACCTCCACAGGTCCCCTTACCTCCAGATTGGGACATTTCAGCATGCAATTATCTCTCGGGTTCTACCTGCTGTGCCGGATAATGGCCTGTAATTAGAACAGGAGGCAAAAAAATAATAACAAAAGAGGAAGGAGGAGGCCTCTGGCTGTCAGCGGGATTGAAGCTGGACTTGTGTCACGTCCAGTCTATTGCCTCGACTCAGCGGGGAGCTCCACGCTCACTCTCTTCTCCCAGCGGTGGAGCTGTTGCAAAGAGGACAAGAGGAGGACGGAGGGGCAAGGGGGGGTCATACACCAGGAGAGACTGTGATGGCAAAGAAGAAGATGCTTTTGGATCTCAAGTCTGGCCCCAGAGTGCATCCCCCTGATATAAATGAAAAGGGCAACACAAACCAACAGCAAGTGCAACCAACCTGGTCGGGTTTTTTTTCATTTTAGTCACTTTCTCTTGAAGGTTCACTGGGATGCACCAGGAGGCACAGCTGAACATCATTAGAACCTTATTTATCTCTGGGCTAGTATTAGTTCTCCTCATCAATACGTTTTGCATATTTTCTATACATTTTGCATATATCATATAATATTTTTAAAGATATAAGTAGGTTTGCCACTTTATTGGAGAGCGGCCAAAATAAAGGTTTCATAAGACACAAATGTCTTTCTCACGCATAGTTCTTTAAGGAACTAAAAGTGGTTCTTCTGTAGCATCACTCAAGGAACCCTCAGCAAGCTAAGGCTGCAGATTAATTTAGTCATGAATAATCTAGGGGCAGGCTTGTAGCATCTGACTTCTTTTTTTGTTGCTTTGGCCGTATGTGGACGTACAGTGAAAGGAAATGTTGTGTCTTCCATCACTACAAACCTTGTATCTCCAAAATGGTAAATTTATAGAGGAAGGAAAAACATTAACCACAACACAGAAAACATAGAGTTCCACCTGTTTGTTGTTTGTTGTTTTTAAACCCTCTAAGTTCAGATCTGAAGTCACAGACTCATTGTTCAGTTTAACCTCAACAGAACAACTGAACCATGAAGTGCGGCTGTTTAAACGTGTAAGTGTGTTTTAGGGATCCAGAGTGTGTGTGTTCTTGTTTCAGGGACAGTTAATGATGTTTTGGTGCTGAGAAAAAGGTTTTTAATATTTTAGGATGTTTTAGAGTCAATAGTTTAATAAATGTACATAGTCTATGAGTCTCGGTTTTGTCGTCATGTGTTTTTACAAAGGACATCAAGGTCATTTCTATATTGATTTATACTGGCCTATTCATTCAAGTAATAATAACATAATTCAAGGAATGTATAAAGTGAGCATTATTTAAAAAATAAATAATTAAGTAAACTGAATCACTGAGATATGAGATCTTGTATCAAAAGGGACAAATAGAAGCCATTGGTTCTATATAAATTGAAGGTTCTTTATAGCTCAGATCTGTCTCACATGTGAAGGAGTTTAAGTGGTTCAGTGATGGATCGTGTGGCTCATTGACTGAAAGCCACACATGTAACAGCTTCACTCAGTCACAGTTTGCTGCTCATGCGAATGGATTACATCCAGTACTGATAAATATTCCCACCATTAATTTGCACACGCATTGTACCAACTGAAGTCTTCCACAATAAATATGATGCAGTTCTGCATTCACACACAGTTTGTGTGTTTCAGTTCCTTGGGGGCTCTGGAGCAGCTGCACATAAGACCAACATGCCCATGAAGCTACAGGGCTATAGAATTATGGAGTTCTCTGGAGTGATGGAGTTTCATCCAGTACTTTTGGGATGATGTTTATGATTCAGAACTGATTGTCCAACATCAATACCTTACCTCACTTTTCCACTGGCGCAAGGAACCGCACCATACCACAAACAATTGTTTTTCTATTACATATAAAGTGACCCGAATCTGAGCCGAACCTGAGCTGCACGACAGAATCACTGCTTTCTGATTGGCCAAAATGTCATGAGTACAGATGAACTTGGAAAGAAGCTTGGAATGGAGACACAAACAAATGACTGGGAAGTCGATGAAGCACTACTATCCATCTGGGCTGATGATAAATTTCTAACACTCTGAGTTTTCTAACACTCTGAGAAACATGATGGGGTTAAGGACATTAAGTCTATTAAAATATGAAGACTATTAAAAATGAAGACTATTAAAATAAATGACAGCACTGACAGAAAAACTATCCACTGGTACGACTCCATGGATGCGTCTTTGGAAATAGAATAGAAAAGTGCCTTCATGCTCTCAGGGCTGCAATCAAATCCTCACAGCAATGTTCCTTAGTATAGTAGTGGTGCTGAATGCTGAGTGGTTGGAACTCTTTTATCTAGGTTCCTTGATTCTCAAGGCACTTTGCAGCCTGTCACAGTAAAACATTTGTTCCCATTTCTTTAATTTAATATACTCAGTATGACAAAGACAGGACAGTTTGACAGGCAGAAAATAGTGATGAGTGTTATGTACGTGTATATATATATTAGGAGTGTCACACGATTAAAAAAATGAATCAAATTAATTACAAGCTCTGTGATGAATTAATCTAGATTAATCGCACACATTTATGCTTTAAAAGTATTTAAAAATTGAAATGAATTTTGGCATATGAGTGAATGAATAATCAACATTAGAGACTTCCAACATCTCTTTTATTTAATAACTGTTTCTGTACTGTTCATGTGCAGTAATGGTCACAATCAAATATATGACCCAATAGGCTGAGGAAAAAAATGCTTCAACAAGAATAGTGATAGAACTAAGTCCATCTATAAGGTGCAGTTTAAGACAATGCACATACACGCAGGGATATCAGAAGCATTTTAATGTGGGGTTGCGCTGCACTCAGTGTCTCGTGTGTTTCACTCATATGGCGTCCTAATATAATAATTCCATTGGTCTGATGAATTATTTACCCTGTCGAAAAATGCTCCCTTTAGGTTTATACAGTTCATACAGTTTGTAGTCAGTTTATAACACTGGTAATGATGAGAAATAGTCAAATATTATGCATAATCAGAGAAAAATATATTTTATTTAAAAAAATAGATAGATAGATCATTAGAGGTGCATAGAACCCGATTATACAGTCAGGTTCTAACACTGAGAAATGCTCCCGTGAAGCAGGACACAGGCTACTTCAGATCGTGCCATACTTCCAGCTTGTGGTGATGTCTGGACATATATATATATATATATATATATATATATATATATACGCTGGGGAGATGCATTTCCTTTCATCTCCCTTGGTTCCATCTCACTTGGTTCCTCCCTCACGTACAAATGCTCAGCATTTTCCTACTAAAATTCAGGTAGCTTCACAAAAAGAGAAACTTTAGAGGGAAAGGATCAGGGTGCAGCCAGATGCTGGAGGCAGCTCTATTAGCAGCAACAACAATCATTTTGCAAGCACTTCATCGGCTTCTGACGCAAGGAAAGCACGAATTTGCTGTGAGGGCAGAGGGGGTTCAGTGCAGTGGCGCTCCAGCACTGCTGTTACAGTATTAATCTGTAGATTATAGAGTCGGTGCAAAGTTTCAGCTTTAGTTTTAACTTTAAAAGCAGCGATTTACCACTCATTCTTTTCTGGACTCTCAGGAGTTTGGGGCATTGTTGGATTAATTCTGCTGAGGTTTCTGGAACCGAAAGCGTTTTCACAAACTGGTACAGTTTAGTGGCATTTCCACTACAGACAGTAATCCCCTCCATCCCGATGGGCAAGCAACTGTTGTGATGTCAACATCCAAACACATTTGCAGTGGAGAACACAATGGTTTTACTTAAAATAATCCAGAACTCATTAGTGATTATAAGATACACCGGTTGCTATAGTAACCTGCAGTAGTTTTTTGCAGGTTTGAGCAGGACATCAGAGGATATCTCATGGGCCATGAGACGATTATCTCTGACCAATCAGAATTCAGCAGTGTCTGTACATTATGTTTTTTCCCTTACTCAACTTTCTTGGAACCACAATGGAGTAGATATGAAAATAATTACTGGGTATCAGGTACTAGAAACCAGATTTGCCTAAAGGAACCCAAAACAGGCAAGTTGAGTCGAGTCACATCAGTGCCTTAGAAGGGAATGGAGCATTTCAGAAATAATGACGCTTTTCAGGGTTCAAACACTGAGATGGCGCCATCAGCAGTACTTCTTCAGTACCTTTACTTAGAGAATTATACCCTATTCTGTTATATTTATTTCTTTTAGGTACCTTAAGGTATATTACTACTGCTAGTACAACTACTACTACTGATACTTTGTTTCTGTCGTGACAATGCAAAACTCCCACTTTTGGGACTAATAAAAGTTCATCTTATCTCAACTACTACTACTGATACTAATGATTATATTACTACTGCTACTGATTGTACTACTAGTACTACTAAAATTACTACTACTACTAGTACCGTCACTAATAATAATAATAATAATAATAATAATAATAATAATAATAATAATATAGTTTGAGGTACCCAACTGGACCTTAAAGTTTATGTTGCAGATACATTTACAATTTCAACGAATTATGAATCTTGATGTGTTTTTTCTTGTCTGTATTGAACAATGGCGTAAATAGTTTTTCTTCTCCTGTATATTCAGTATATTGTTACTGTCAAAACGAAACCTCTGTTGATGAAAAATGTTATTAATGTAATTTTATTGTTGTCAATTTGGTTTGTTTCTATTGGTTCATTTGTTGTGAAATTCAGACACAGCATAAATTATGACAAACGGGCACAAAAGTTATGTATATTTAAATTTGTACCAAAAAAATGAAATCATAGCACAGTCTGAGACGTCACTGGGCACTGACCCATATAATAGGGAAGAATAAATTCAGTAAACCAACACCTGAAAGCTGTAAAAGTAAAGAAGAAGCGCCTCTGTAAGGGATGCTCAGGTTTAGTTCTCCTCCACATTTCTGGTCCTGCGGAGTGTTTGTTTGCTGGTTGCCCGGATGTCACTGAACGTCCGCCCCCACCCCCCACCCCCCCCACCCCGTCCCACTGGAGTGAAGCTGACGGAGTTGTGAGTGCTGACCCCAGGACAGTGCAGGTCAGTGGACACTGCCTCCTGCAGACCGCGGGAACATCTATCACACACACCTGCCGTTCCTCCTGTCACACTGCCTGGTTAAAGAGTCTTTTTATAGCACACTCTGCAGTGCTCAGCTGTAGTCTGCAGTTATCTGACCATTTCCAGGGTGGACGGAGTTAATTACCACATTTACATTATTTTTACATTATTTTATAAACAATTTGTCCTCTGATAACATCTCATCTCTCATAACATCTCATACGTTTCTTGCAAAGCCATTGTTGGTGATCACAGCTTTGAGATGTCCACAGTGAGGAAAACCTTCTAATCTGTTTTGGTTCATATTCACATTAACTTCGACCACAACTTTCCAAACTGACACTACATCACAGCAAACAGCTTCAACATGCTTGGAGGAGAATCCTAACTGCTAATTCTGCCGTGTCAACGAACAGACTCTGGGAATGTTTACCTGTAACTTAGTATTTGTGGAGTATTTCTTGTGGCCCATTCATCATGTCATTACATGTGATTTGAGTAATCGGATACACTTGTGGGATCATGTATGTTTTTATATGTAGTTCAATGCATGTCGCAGATGTTATTTAATGTAATTAAATATAATAACATGTCATTTCACTGGTATATCCAGTTACATGTGATAACCTATGGTGTAACATATGTAATTACAGTGATAACTGAAACTGATACACATGTGCAATTACACAAGTTGTACCACTGTAATACATGAATGACAGCTAATACAGTTGTTACAGTATTATTACATGTATTGTTACAATGTAACTACATACTTATTACAGACTCCTCCTTTGGTTTGATCCCCCCCCGCCCCAATCACACATGCTATCATGCAGGCAGGGTGAAGGTGAATGGGTTCTTACATCACATCATCTCAAACTGCTGCTGACACAACAGACAGCCTCAACACACTTGGAGGAGAATACTAAATCTGTTGGGTCAGCTAACCGACTCTGGGATTGAGGGGGAGGGGGAGTGGCATGTTCCTGTATTTGTAGAGTATTTCTTGTGGCCTGTTCACAAAAGGCAGTGATTTCAATGAGTGTAAAGGAACTAAAAACTGAAAATTAAAAGAAAGTTGGCAGGTTTTGATGTGTAGACGAGACGTGTAAGTGGTGGAACAGGCCAGAGAGCGGCTAATTGCAGCTGGAAACGGAAAGGCAGTGTAAGAGCGTGAGGCAGAGCAGTGATTACAGGGCTTCGATTACAATGCAGATTGACCACTGATCAATAATGAAGCCCCGTGCCAGAATTCCACAGATAGCACACACACACACACACACACACACACACACACTGGAGAACTTGTGCCCATGCAGACCATACATAAGGTGACTAATTCTTCAGGCCAGATATAAAAACAAGTCATCACCTTCAGCAGATAATTAATTTTCACCATTTAGTGAAACTATGTTACATTTCTCATTAAGTGTAATTGCATGTAATAACATCTCTAATCCCACAATGTAACAACATGTGAATACTCTTTTGGTATTACAGCAATAACTGAAACTTAATTGAATTTCCATGAGAAGATCCATGACTGCGTGGTTAGTATAAAACCACTGTTTGGAGACACCCAAACACTGCTGTTATAGGCAAAAAAAAGGTTTGTTTTAAAAAAGTGTGTTTCACTCTCATTCAGCGCTGTGTTTTACTACCACCCCATTTATGGTGTGAAAATGTACATAGCCACATTCACGGGCAGATTTTTTAAAACTAAACCAAAAAAAACCAGTGGAACACTTTATTCAAAACTGGCCTGAACTATACTGTCTTAAAGTCTGTTCATGTGTCACGATCTGGCGAGAGCAGTTGAGGAGATGGAAAGAGGAAGCACAGGCGCAGAAGCACATCTTAAGGAAGTAGTTCATTTACATGAACGAGAACACAAAACAAACCACTAAAGCATAACAAAACAAGGCATGAGGGCCTGATAAGGCATCGAGAAAGATCCGAGAGAGAGAGAAGAGAAAGAATCACCAACAGTTAACAATGCGTCCATATAGAGAGAGATATAGGTACTGACTTAAATACCGAAGGACAACCAATCGAAGATGTCCACAGTAGATAGGTGATGCGGATCAGCTGTTCCACTTCCCAGATGATCTATGATGTCATCCATGAGAGGCATACTGTTCCAGGCGCCTCCCGGTGGCTATGGAACAGCACTACCATCCGGTGGAGTATTTCTCTTTGAATGAATGTTCCTTGTCCCAATCAGTGGTGCCTTCTGGCAGCTGGGGATCGGGACTGTGACAGTACGCCCCCCTCCCCCACAAAGTGCTGCTCCGAGGCACTGACCAAAAGAGAACCGCCCAGTCCAGCCCGACGGGGATGGAGGGGAGGATGAAAGGACCCAGCAACAGAACAACCCACGGAGGAGGAGGAGGCAAAGAGACCAGCTTGGGGATCGAGGCATGCATAGCAGTCACGGTACCTTGAATAGATGCTGGCAGCGAGTCGACGAGGAGTGTGTGCACTAGGGTCAAGGAGCACTGTATGATAGTCGAACCGAGAGTTGGTGACTGTAGTGTGGAAACTGGACATAGGATTGAAACAGGAATTGGAGGTCGAGTGGGTGAATTTGATGCTGGTTTGGGGGTAGCGGAACTCATTGTGGAGACAGGGACTGAGTCTGGAGTAGGAACGCCCGGTTCGTGATCCGGTGCCGAGTTGACCGGTGTGGAGACCGGTGTTAGTTCAGGTCCTAAGACGTGTGGTACTGGGGGTGGAGCGGGGGCTCAAGAGTCCGGTTCGGGGACCGGAGCAGGGGCTCGAGAGTCCAGTCGAGAGTCGAAGGTTGAGGGGACCGGTTCAAAGACCGGGAGTGAGTCTATGTTCGAGGAGACCGGTTTGGGAACCGGCAGGGCGTCGAGGGTCGATGAGACTGGTGTGGGAACCGGCAGGGCATCGAGGGTCGATGAGTCCGGTGCGGGAACCGGCAGGGCGTCGAGGGACGATGAGTCCGGTGCGGGAACCGGAAGGGCGTCGAGGCACGATGAGACCAGTGCGGGAACCGGCAGGGAGTCGAGGGACGATGAAACCGGTGCGGGAACCGGCAGGGAGTCGAGGGACGATGAGACTGGTGCGGGAACCGGCAGGGAGTCGAGGGACGATGAGACCTTGGACGCGGGGTGCAGGCGCTGGACTTTGGACACGGGGTGCAGGCGCTGGACCTTGGACGCGGGGTGCAGTCACTGGACCTTGGACGTGGGGTGCAAGCGCTTCACCTTGGACGCGGGGTGCAGGCACTGGACCTGGGACGAGGGGTGCAGAAGTCGAATCTTGAGAAGCCAGAGCAGGCGCCGGACCTTGAGCGACTGGAACAGGGGTCGGACCTTGAGCGACTGGAACAGGCTGGACCTTGAGCGGCTGGAACAAGGGCTGGATCTTTGAGGATTGGATTTGAAGTTGGAGTTAGAGTGCGTGGAGCCACCGCTGGAGCTTGCGTGCGTGGAGCCACCGCTGGAGCTTGCGTGCGTGGAGCCACCGCTGGAGC
>JBBJLS010057570.1:0-13075 GCA_037577275.1 Bryconaethiops microstoma
GATTGTAAGTTGCTCTGGATAAGAGTGTCAGCCAAATGCCCCCTTTACCACTGAGGTACCGTCATCACACACTGGGCTGTATTCATTTGTTTAATGGGTTAAATGCAGAGAAAGAATTTCGTGCTATGGTGTGTTCACATATAACAATGGGTCACTTTACATAAAGCCAAAACAGTGACATACACGTCTGTGTTCATTGATGTAAATTAAACCTGCCTTTAATCTATAGAGGTCACACATGAAGGCTGTATGTTAATGTCGGTCCAGTGGATATGACCCTAGAATATCTTATCTCACTGCCACACGTGATCATTTCTGTCATCCCACCCAGAAAGATGTGTAACAGAGCTTGGGAATGTATGTCATGTCGTGCTGCATTGTGGAATCACTCTGCCATAATTGCAGGGTTTGTTCTTTTCTTTAATGCTACAAATACTCACACACTGCGAGTGTAAGGATACAAATAGGCTTCCTGAAGATACAAACTCCCAAAGAAGGAGTGGAGTAATGGATAACATTACCTTGTCTAATATACTCCTGAATATGATAACTTACCTCCTTTTTCGTTCCCCAATCTTTTTCCTAGGCGACGTAAGACTTAATCGTGTGTGTTCTCGGTTTATTTAAAATGTTCGAGTCACTCAAAGCTTATGTGCAGTGTACAGCTGGATATTTCATTCAGCATTTGGTGTCTTTACTGCAGCGACTGGCATAGTTTCCTGTAGAAAACCTACTGAACATTGATAGCCTAACAAGTTGACCAACTGATGACAACTGTGCTGTATTATTAAACCTGCTCTGTTCCACACTAAATAGAGCAACAGTGCAGGTGTCCAAATATAAAAGCTGCACTATTAAAGGTGCAAGAGTTTTGACATTCATTGGGAAGTGAATCTAAAGTCTCCAAGACAGATGCTAAGTGTATATTTTTGCCTCACCTAACCTTACTAGCCTAGTTTTATCGTTACTCATTTCACTTTAGACCTTTTAACTGGTTAGTTGATACAAAACATATAGAATAAACTCGAGTTGTATTCCATTAAACCTTCACCAATAGAGCATTAAATGAGCTTGAGTTTATCAGTATGGTGAAGAGTTCCATGTGCTATGTCCATATGACTAGAGCTCCATCTGCATAGTTGAATGAAATGTCCTTTCTCTTCTCCTTCCTTGACTCTGTCTGCACTGGTAGCCACGTGGATCCACACGCTAGTCAGCTCTGCCAGCATCTTTAATGGACCATGGGCTACAGATCAGGCAAACTCAAGGAAACCAGATTGGAAAGGAAGATTCATTCGGCTACTCTAAACCAGCTGAGACTGACTAACCCTGCCAAAATGGCAGATCGCCCATAAGACGCAGCATCATGATATCACCTTCTCCAGCCATATGCTTTTGTCATCATCTACAATAAACGCAGCTCCATCAAACTGCTCTTAATCCCATGTTTAAACCGTCGGAAAATGATCGACTCTGGAGTATTCGATACGTTTCCTCCGCTAACTTTTGGTTTTTTTTTTGGTTCTTCCAGAGGAACATCTGTGTGCTATCAGTCTCATCTCACTGTCTGCCCAGACCAGACCTCATATGTCTATGTCTTATTTATCTCCTTCAGTCAAAGCTTACTGCTGCAAATCCGGTTAACTTTACGTCTGTCGGGCATGGTGGCTCTCTCTCTCTCTCTCTCACACACACACACAAGAGCTAAGCTGTCGACATGACCACAGCGAATGACTAGTTCTAGTTATTTCCAGACACATAAGACGTATTTGCTCGAATGGGGACAGACCTATAAAAGCTGAGTCCCATGATAACATTTTAAGAATGAAATCTGTTTTCTATTTTTTTTTAAAAAACAGCATTTTTCAGGCTGGTAGCGCTACTATGCAGGCACAAATCTCAAATGCCATGTTGAGAGTTCCAGAAATGGCAAGCAGGATTCAAGCTTGAACTCTGACACAACAATCAGTTTAAGTTCTACTGGTTCATCAAAATCCGCATCAAAATTTTGTCTTTCCACAACATGCGTTACCTGGAGCAGCTGGTGGCCTAGTGGTTTGGGAGTTGCCCCTGCGATCAGAAGGCCATGGGTTCAAATCCCAGGACTGCTAGAGGGTAGTAGCCTAGGGGGTAAAACACTTCCCTGTGAACCTGGTGACCATAAAGTTGCAGGTTCAAACCCCTTTCTACCACTGTGACCTTGGGCAAGACACTTAATCCTCAGTGTCTCCAGGAGGACTGTCCCTGTAACTAATGATTGTAAGTTGCTCTGGATAAGAGTGTCAGCCAAATGCCCCCTTTACCACTGAGGTACCGTCATCACACACTGGGCGCTGTGTTCACACAAGAGCTAAGCTGTCAACACGACCACAGCGCATGACTAGTTCCCAAAAAGCCGAGCTGCGGCTGTTCAGAAGACTCGCTGCTTCTCTGGAAAAAAAGAAAACAACATTTTTCAGTTTTCAATTTCGAAAGAAGCTGCTAAAAGCTTTTTTATGTTGTTGTTGTTGTTGTTGATGTGATTAGAGAACAAAATGCTGTTGCCCAATTTTCCTCGAATTGCAGGTTTTGAGATTCTTCCTGCGGCCGAGCAGCTGGATTAGTCTCGACGTTTCCTCCCCACCCGAGACGTCTGCTTTAATACATTTAAGATGTGATCTCTGCTCTCGGTCACATCCAGTGTACCACAGCGCGGACAGGCTGCAGAAAGTTGCTCTGTAATGCCTTCCAGACATGCGAGTGGAGTGTATGAAATATAAGCGTAGCATGAGTCATATCTGACTCAGATTTTAACAGTTTGCACCGAAGATGAAATGCACCTCTTCTTTTCAACACACGACAATAGAATCAGAGCTAAAAATACACCATAAAAAAACAACAACATCTGCTTCATAAAGCTCCGCTGCGGCTTGCAGAATTTAATATAGTTAACATCAAGGGCCGCAGTGTTTTCTCTGCAGCAAAGACAGGGACAAGGACTTTAAAGTTGTTTCTGTATGTTTGGAACATAGGAAACCATAAATTAGGGATGCATACACACCTATAGAGCAAGTCTGGATGCGAAGTCTATGCCTAGGTAAAAAGCAAGCAAACCTGATGAGACATTCACGTTATTACTGCATGCAAACATGCAAAGAGCAAAACTCACTGTAGTATTTGTTTATGTAATCAGGTATTACACATTAAGGCTAGATGCTAAAGACCTAAACGACTGTTTGTTTTGCATGAATCCCATCTGTCTTCTCTCAAACTGTAGTTAAAAATGAACATAAATATGTTAATTTCACCCTGTTTAGTCAACTCGCACTGCATTTTCTAGGAGCAACTGCAATGAAGGAATAGCTCTGCTCACATTCGTCACAATTATATCACCGAAAAGCTTCTTTCCTGTAAGCTCTAAACATTTAAATAGAATATGTCACTCTTTTTGTACTATTGACAACATTAACACAAATGGAACTATTCTTAAAACTATTTATCTCAAAATCATTTTTGGCAAGTATTTATCATGATATTTATGCTTTAAAAATGACCTTATTCACCTGACGTGTCTCACTTTAAATTAAGTGACCAAGCATATGGTGTAATTCAACATATTTTAATATTTGGGGATGCATCAGGCACAAAGGTTATGGTTGATTCACAGATGGCTGAAGTTTTTGGCAGATTTTCATTAGCCTTCGTTTTCACCCCAAGCTCCCACTGTGTGGGCTAAATTAACTCACTTCCAGCACTTTCTATTAACTAAAGTGACAACGTGAGCAACATTATTTGCTCTTTATTGAGCTAAAGTAGTATTTTAATTCTTAAATGAAAAATCAGGTGCTTATTTGAATAATATATGGTCAGAAAAGAGCTCTACTCAAGTACAGCTAAGTGCACTTATTGACTTCATGCTATTTAAATCAACTGAACAAATATCTGCTGATTCCAATCTTGGCCAATTCTGATTGTACTATTTCAAATGAAAACCGTGATGTACAGTGTTAGTTTAAAGCCAAAGCGCTGTGCAAAGTCAAAGTCAAAGTCAAGAACTGTGCAAACAGTACGGCAATATATAAACAGCATACACGGTATAACAGCACAACCAAGTTTAAATAGCAGCTTAAGTATGGATTCTTAGGGGTTTGTGCATTCTAAAGAATATCTCACTGTTAATACTGTTTGTGAGATGTTGTGTGAGATAGTTGTGTGAAATTTCGCTCAGTAGATCAGTTAATAGGTTAAAATACATCCAACTAAAAGTAGGGCTAGATAAAATAAGGATTTTAATCAATTAAAAAAATCGAACCTACCTTTTCATTACAAACTGAACGTTAGTGTGGCTTATCTCAGAGAGTCACGGGTGAGTACTGAAATTTAGTAAAAAGTGAGAGAAAAAGAATTTGATGATACTCAGTAGTAATTAATTCTATAATTACAGAATTCCAACAACTGAATTCAATAAATAACAATCATTTTCATCTTTGTGTTTTGTTTTTTTATTCATAACAGTGTAAAATATTCTGATAATGATGTACAATTAGTGTTTAAAGTAAAGTGGTCCCTTACAGTCACATGTGAACACATCACACCACATCTCACAGTATGAACAGTGTGAAATTCTTTCTCTGTATTTAACCAATTTAACCCATTTAACCCATTCGCCAAGTGAAGCAGTGGGTGGTCAGGAACACAGCGTCCGGGGAGCAGTGTGGGGACCTCAGTGGTGGCCCTAGGAGTCCTGGGATTCAAACCCGCAACACTCTGATCCAAGGGGTAACACCCAAACCCGCTTGGTCACCCGCCACTTATTTAAAAATGTCAATATTTCATTAGCAAAAAGTTCCCACCGCAGAGTAAAATCTCTAAAAAAAAGAATGAAATTTTGTACAGAATGTTGAAAGAAACTGAAAACAGTTTTTTGGTCAGTCTACATAAGCTGGCCCTCACGATTTGGACTGCCTACTATTAGAAATACAATAGCACAGTAATCAGTACAATAGCGCTGTCTGGAAAAAGTGCTACATCAGCAGCATCCAGCCACATGTGCAGACCTTGTATCATGTTCAAATCTTCCCTCGCGCTGATTGAGTCCAGACTGTCTACTGTTGTAACTAATGGCTGGGGATGGGCTTTGTGGCTCTTTGCCACTGTTAGCCCATACTCGGTGTTATAGGTACAGACTGCTGCAGGACGACATTAGGACACGTTAGAGTGACTGATGTTTCCTTTTAAAAGCTGGCATTTGTATATGAGTGCCCCTAGAAAACAACTGAAAATGGTGTAACTGCTGTATTATTACTGTTGTGATAACTGCACTGATGAGCCCTTGAACATTTGGGTTCTTATACAGTTATTATCTGTTATGAATCTTCCGACAGTCCATCAGAACAAAACTAATATGTGAAACAGGGTGTCTACAGCATCCGCAAGTAAAACTAAACACTTCCTAATACTTTTTAGTGTCTCACTGAATGTAATTTAAAACCTCTTTCAGTAGATTTGAATCCTTTCCATCAGTGCAAAGAGCCCATATCCTACATTTTTTTACATGTAAATATTTTCCCCCGAGGTCTAACTATCACATTTGTGAGTGTTTATTTACCAAAACCAGTCAAAATTCATTTTACATGTCCATTTTCTCATCTCACTGTATCCCTTGGAATTAAAAGTGATTTTTGTTACTGTGGATTTGAGCCCGATACACGTAAATTATCTCTGATTTGGCTGCTTTGTATTGCGTTTCATTCAAAAAGTAGTTTGGACTAAAACTTCAGCATGAATGGACAAAGCTAAACTGCTGTGCACATATAAATAACATGCTGGTTCTCATGATCTAACAAGAACCGTGCTACATTATGGATTAGGCTTAAATCTCAATCAACCATGACTATGTAAATTGACATATTTACAGTCTAAATTGATAATGCCAAATTTGCCACTTTGCTTGATATGCATGTGTTAAGCAAACTATGCAATCTAAATGTGTTTGTATGAACCGTGAAACTAATTTTTATGCACATTGTAATAAAGAAATTCAATCAAACCTAAATAGCCATATCTCACAGACAAATGAACTCTCTCTGTCTCTCTCTTTCTCTCTCTTTTCCCTTATTCCTGGTCTCTGTGCACAGTAATATGCCTGAACCATGATTGAATCTGGGCGTATTAATGGAAAGATATAGGATGTAGGCTTCAATTTGCACATTCCTGACCTAACTTTTTGCTTTATTAACATTTAAAGTCAACATGAGTGATTTAACATTGCTGGCATTCTCAGCGGATTGTAAAATTTTCTCCTGGTCAACATTCCCACTGACATCTTTTGGAAAAGGAGAAGGCGTTGAACAGGATTTCCTACACAATTTGGCAGGTTAGGACAACATAAAAGCAAACATTTCGTTGCTGCCCTGGTAAGGATTGCAAAGATGAAAAGATTTAGCTCATGACTGCATGCTACCCTATGAACAGCCAGTGTAGTTTGTACAGACAGTGAGGGTCCTCTTTCAAACAACACCAGACTCAGTACACTTGACTTACCTGTGGTTTATCGATACACACTCCTCACAGACCCTCTAGTGGACACCAGTGTAAGTACAGTAAGAACTACTGAAATTCAGACTACTTAATAATACACTTCAACAAAACAGCTGGACAATCCTTTACCTTCCAGATCTGTAGTAAGAGGTTTTAGATGAAGATAGTTTTATACTGTAATGTTGTACCCCACAGACAGGGGCTTCTAAATGAGCCTGAAATGTAAAATCAGATCTCTAAAAGCTGTGTGTGTGTATATGTGTGTGTGTGTGTGTGTGTGTGTGTGTGTGTGTGTGTGTGTGTGTGTGCTCAAACAGAAGCTGAGTTCAAGAGCAGGGCATGATGGCCACAGAAAGTGAGTGGCAGCTTTGCATGACTTTGCATTTCAGATTACTCTTCACTTTGCATCCTGTGCGTCGCTTATAGGCCATCGCAGGGGTCAGTCCTAGTCACAACAGTGTCAGGCTTCATTAACAGCACACCAGCACACCGTGGCTCGTTCAAGCTTTAGCGGTTTTGGAGAAATGTGTTTGGTCATCCAGTTATTTCTGGAATGGTCATTTGTTCTGTTTTCAGTTGTAACGTACTTTCTTTCTTTCTTCTCTCTCTCTCACTTTCTCCTGTCACTCAGTAACCAGAGGACAATCTTTCTGCTCTTTCATTTTTCTAATAAGGACAATTAAAAAAAAAAAAAAAAACATTTTTCAGGTGAAACCAGAATGTTTCCTTGTGAGGACCAATAAAATGTTTTCCTATCGTCGCAGGGACATATTGTCCTCATAGAGAGCTTAATACAATGTCACACTCACTCACACACACACACACACACACACACACACACACACACACACACACACACACACACAGTGATTGCAAACCCAAACACAAAGCTCTCACACTTTAGCTCCCACTCCCCCCTGCCCCCCCCCCCCCATCTCCCCCCAGACCTGTTGCTTATGGAGTATCCAGTAAATGGGCTATAATTACAGGCTGCTTGAGAAAAAAGGGGCTACAATCCTTCATCTCTGTAAAAGCCAGATGTTTCCTCCACTTGCACTAATACATCCCAAGGTAGCTCCTCATAGACTGATACATACATCATCATCATCATACACATCACTTCTCCAGGGTCATGCTCATGACAGACTTTTAACTCTTGCTGAGACACTCATCTCAAATCTGTGTATCCAGTTACTGAAATAAACAGCATATGTCAATCTAAAAAAATAATTATAATTCATTTAGAGAAGATACAGTAAATAAGTCAATAAATGTTTCTCACAAGGCAAACAGCAGAATTCTTGCAACTATAGCTTCCTGATGTACTACACTGAAAAAGAGCTAAAACTGTGGTTGTGCAGAGTAGTGGATGACATGACTGTCCTCTGTGCAACAGATTGGAGTTTCCTACACCAATAAGAGCCAGTGGGAAAGATCTCTAATGCCACATACACCTATTTCAGTAACACAGTTCATTTATTTATGTGTATTTTTAATATTATCGCTGAGTCATTTTGGCCTGACCTCACCCTCCCCAGCTCTGTCTGTCTTTTGCAACGTAACACTTTACACTGTAATAGATCAACAGAATAAATTTTTATTTATGGACTACACCTACTATTCAGATTTTCCATTCACACACCTATGCAACATCACATAAGAACATGTAAAAAGACTTAGTCATAAGTTGCTCTCGATAAGAACATCTGCCAAATGTCACAATGTGAACGCGAGGGCTAGAAAAGCAACTTCAGTGGGAATGTAATAAGCGTTTAAAGTAAAAATAACTTTCTATTATTACGTCAAAGATATATGCTTGTAAAAGGAGGCGATATGTCAAATGTATATTTAGTTTATCTGAGGTTAGATAAGGTGGAGGAGATAAAATAGAGCCAGTAGGGCCACATTTAAAAAAACACTAACACACACACACACACACACACACCACTGACAACCAAAACCAGGGGTTCAACTATTTAAAATTCTGGAAGGATTTTCAATCAGAAAACATCCCTTATTTTCAAACCCCAGTGCAGATGTGGACGACTCATTCTTTTTCTGTAATGAAACAAAATTTGTTCTTCAAGTACTGACAATATCAATTGTGTTCTCAGATAACTACACTATGATGTGATTTATCATGATGATGATCAATCAAAACTATTGTTAAACATGTCCAATTTGACATATTCTTCCCAAGGAAACGTGTGTGTTTCTCTGTAGTATGATCAGAATATTTACGTTAACACACAAAAGCGACATAAATGCTGAACTTTGAAACTCTCCATTTTGGCTTTAGTGTCCCAAAAGCTTTGCTGATCAATTCCAGTAATCTTCCATGGTGTGCAGTGCTTTATACACTTTGCAAAAATTACTCTTGCAGTATATTGGATCAGTTACTGGATCTTACTGGATCAGTTTCCTCTTTCTTGAGGAGAGAAATCAGAATATCAGCTTAAATTCTATCTTTCTGATGACAGTTAAAAGTTCTGCAAACAAAAGGTCTTTTCAAAAATGCAATCCAAATTTGTTATATGGGACTGACCCATTGATATTTAAAGATGAATATTAAAATACGATGAAATGCATTTCATCGAAATCAGCGGAACAATGTAACAATGGACTCAGTAAAGCTTTTGCTCTACATTTCCTTTCAGACATAAAGAAACTTCTGTGTAGCCGTCAGTCTTAAAATATTCTTTAGGGCATTAAAAAAAAAAAAACCTAGACGTCATGTAAAAGTTCAGAATACCAATTACAGGTTTTTCTTAGAAGCGTGCATGTAAGCAAAGACTTCTTTAGGAAGCCGATTATCTAGATATCTCTGATTATCTAGATATCATGTGATCCATTTTCATATTGTTGTATCACTTAAAGGTATATTTCATCCACAACTGTTGAATTCAGCCTGTGTTATGCCTGCTGTAGGCACAAAAACCAGCAGCCTATCAGGGTGATGGACAATATGTGCTCCCTCCATGGCACATGAGGTGGAACTGCTGCCTACACAACATCATAGAACATTATCCACTCGCCCAGAGAAGCCACTTCACTGTGGCCCAAATCTCTGCTGCTCTGCACCACATCGCACAAAATGTACCATTTACATCCTAATATAACTCTGTATTACTCTACAAATGTCTATGTGACTTTGTAACATAGAACTGTGGTTCTCTAGGCCATCTCAAGGATCCCTGTGTTGTGTACATTTCTAACGGCGGAAGGAATTGTAATACATTCTCCGTTAACTGCCTGAAATATGCCTGTATGATTTTTCTCTAATATTTGGTCATGCCTGTATTATATGCCAGATCTGCTGTGCGTGAACTGGATTTAATATTCTAGATGTTTCGGTAATATTTGGCAGTACATGCCACTCGGCAAGTACAGTTGGCTAAAAAATAGGCACACATTTGGTACATCATGTACCTGGATGGCCCTGTGATGCCCCTTTGAGTCCCGAGATTGGACGCTTACATTGGCTTCTCGGTGTTAGAACAGTTACAAAGATCCATTTATTTTCAGAACAAATCTCTGTATGTTGATCTGTTATGTTTTTCTAAGGTTGCCGTTTTGTACTGCAGAGCTCAGCCAAAATCACGAAAAGAATTTTGAGCAGCACAAACGAACAGTAACTGCTGTGCCACCTTGGCCCGAGCAAGACAGCCGAAGCAGAGAACCAAGAAAAGAGCATATATGTAGATATTACAGATATGAACGCGAGTAAAGGTTAGAAAGGCCCTCTGCAAGGCAGTGCAGCCCTGTAGCAGAGCCCCTTTCTACAGATTCTGTCCAAACGGTACCTAACAAATGAGCAGAGCTTTCCTTTATTCCTGCTCCAGGACCAAATTCCACCACACCCCGTCCCGAATGGAGACGAAACTTTCAATATCTTCGTTCATGACTAAGCTACGTGCAAACAGCATTCCCATTACAGTATTAACATAAAGCCTATTCTGTGAGAAGGTTAACTCCTGGGGATTTACAAAGACCCCATTAAGCTTGTATCCTGGCTAAATAAAGCAAAAGTGCTAAAAGTGGGGATAATAAGTGCACATGCCCATCCAAGAAATCACCTTTGGTCTTCCTCGCTGAAACATACATTTTCCCATGCATGGTAACTGTGATTCATTAACTTTTCCTTCACTCCTCACAATCCCTAGTTCTTTATACTGGATCTTCATTTTCCTTAGCACTGAACATATTAGCACAGAAAATATCCTCAGTCATACCCCCCACTCTGCACCGTCCATTTGTGATCATTTCATTTGTGTCGGGACTCCATTACTACTGTTGCCCAGTTTGTGTTGCCAGCCAACAGCACAGTAATTGCCTTACGAATGTGCAAAGGCACTTATTTTTACACACAGCCCAGAGTGCTCAGGGCATAGTAACAATTATAGTGCACTGCAATTTACTTTCATCACATCTTGGAGATCGTTTTAAATATGAGCTCTGTTGCGCAATAACTGAAGTCATTGTGACTGAAGACTGCTGCGAATAACTGGCGTGCAGAACTGAGCTTTGAATAATTTGGTTGGTTTGGTTAATGTCAAATTTGAAAGGATGTCATATAGTGATTGATGTGTCTTGCATACCAGAAAGTCCCTTTCTCCAATTTCTCCAATCGTGTCCCATTACACCTGCTACCTAGGACTCCCTCAATCACACAGTACCACCGATGCAGGGATGGGGAAGTCAGGTGAATTGCCAGTGCATCTTTATGGACTGCTGCTAACACAGTATGTTGAACAACTCAACGCACTTGAAGACTGTCGGCTAACGGATGCCCGGGCTGTCCAGCATCACTCTGAGTGATGGTGGGAGAGGGAGGGCCATTCCACTCCGACAAGAGAGAGCGAGGGTGATTGTGCTGTCTTGGACTCATATCTACGGATGGCTGTGGCATCTCTTGGGATCAAGCTCGCAATCCTCCCGGTGAAAGCGTCAACACGAGAACAGTTACGTCACTCTGAACCCTCCCCAGAGGCCTTTTGTCCACATTTTTTTTAAAAATGCATTCATTACAAAAACCTCAGGACTGGAATTTTTTTTTTTTTTTTTAAAGGCAATGCTGTGCTATGCAAAAAAAATTAAAAAATAAAAAAAATTAGAGTGTTTTCAGTGCAAACACCTCCTATGCCAGTGCATCAGCTGGCCACTATAAGGGAACTTCATCTTAGAACACTAGGCTGCTTTACATGGACGATGCACCAGCAACACTTCCCCATGGTTGTACTAACAACAGTCACTCTATGATGGTGGAGACGGTGGTGGTTGTGGGGTGAACCTCAAAATGCCAGTGTGATAAAAGAATCCCTCAAAAAAATGCATTTGACTACAACACAGTGTTCTCGGCGTACACCGCCGAAACGTGATCCATAGATTACTAAATGAAACAAGGCTATGCTGAAAAGAAACAACATTCACTCATTTGCTAAAAGCAACAACGAAACAAGATGTTGGCTTTGAGCTGCAGGGTTGAAGGGATGAAGCTGAAACAGGTGTGGTGAAATGCAACTATGCTACAGGGGAATTCCATCAGTTTATTTTTTTCCTACATGTTTAAATGGTTAAAGAGGTAATGTGAGGCAAGTGCTAAGTGGTTTGATGTGAAACGCTCCATTCTAGAGAAACTCAGTGGTGACTGAATGAATGTCTTTAACAGCTACCTCACAGCTACCTCATACCTCGTCTGAGACACTGTTTTATGATCATTCTAAAATATTTTGGTACATATGGGGCATTGTATGAAAATAAACTTTTTTTCAGATTTATCCCTGGTGGTTTTGGATAATAAATTAAAAAAAACTCCTACAACCACAGCTGTCAAAGTATTTGAGTGAGTGTCTTTAGACTGAATCCTTTCCAAAGCCCTCTGAATGTTAACCCCTCTTTGTTAATATTTGGCCGCCTGATTTTTTTTTAGATTGATCGCATGTTTAAGACGCCGATGCATTAAACAAGCAATGGATCCTTTACAGTCAACACAGCAGTCCCACTGTCACTCGTGGGATTCGAACCCTCAGCCTTCTGATCGGAGGGGCAACTCCCTAACCACAAAGTCACCAGCTTCCCTTGAAACTACCGAAACTACTCCAAAAGTGTTGAGAAGTCTTTCTGGAGCCGGTGCGTGTGAGGGGCGTGAGGAGCGTGCGTGGCGCAGTGGTGCTGCATCCCTGCACTTCTTTGCAGCTTAAATGGGCTGTGGATTCGTTATCAGCTGAAAAAAAAAAGACGCAAACGCCACGCTCGATCGGGGCGATTCAGCGCAAAAGATGCGGAAAACCGCGCGCTCCAAACACGAGGCTTTGCATAAACCAACAGTTTAAGGTTGCGACAATATTGACCGTCTTTACTCTTTGATATTGTTGCCAGTGCAGAGATTTGCACGGGTCGGTGGAGGCGGAGGGGCTGCGGCTGCACGTGCTTTGGCGACGCGACGGGAGAGAAAGAGAGAAAGAGAGAGAGGGGGGGGGGAGAAAGAGGGAGAGAGAGAGAGAGAGAGAGAGAGAGAGAGAGAGAGAGAGAGAGAGAGAGAGAGAGAGAGAGAGAG
>JBBJLS010057591.1:0-13075 GCA_037577275.1 Bryconaethiops microstoma
AAAGGGCATATACCATAAAAAAACACGTATTCTCTTCTTTTTATACAAACACATGGATTAAAGGAAAAAAATCATCTTGTCAAAGGTATATTTTATTGAATTATAATAACCCTTAATTAGCCGTTCATATATGTGAACACCCTGCACTGAAAGGTTTTATGAGGGAGCATGAGAAAAGTTGCAGTGGGTTGCTGAGATTTATGAGGGTGGTGAAATGAAGGGTCAGGGCCATCAGGGGCCGAGAGCATCCCTAGAGCAACTAGAAACTTCCCCATCACACTGAACAATGTGGCTATTAGTGTTAGCTGAGGTCCATTAGAAGTGCAAAGGCAGCATCTTAGCCTCCCCTACACACACACGCGCACAGTATTGTGTAAGTACGAGACAAGCTGACACACTGATACACACCCATCATTTATTCAATGCCCCATGAGAAACCAGCCACTAATGGTGCTGTGTGAGAACACACACACATACACTCTCACTCCTTCTCACCTCTCTTTATGGAAGAACCAATCCTCAGATCCTCAAAGGTCCTAATGCAAACAAAGCGCTCAGCTAATGGAGAAATCATTTTCTTAAGTACTTTATTTGTTGCGCCATCTGCATCAGCCCAGCGCAGTAATTGCTTCCGTAGCATGAGCCTCCTCGAGCCGCAGCAAAGGTTATCTGCCACACATCTCCAGAAGCCCACCGATTCACTCCGGAGTGGCTGCGTCTGGGCCTGTTTCCTAATGTGTAAGAAGCATTAGGGCCCGGGAGTCGTTTCATGTATAAATGAGCTGGAATGGAGCGGAGTCATCTCATTACTGAGGATTTCACATTTCTTCACTGAACACTTTCACCAGCTCAGATATTCACCATACATAGGGAGTGTTGTGGTCGCTAAAATTGGAACAGAAACCAAAATCTAAAACATTAATTCAAAAATTAAATGCAGTTGGGGAAATGCAGCTTTACTACTTTATTAAAGAATAAAGCAGTCTAATGGGTCCAGGAGAGTGTTGATCAGACCCCTGTCCTCAAGAAATATTCCAGTTCACACATATAGCCCTTCTGGGGTGTAACTCCCCCTTTCTCACATCACAGCTCTTTGCTGGCTTTCATCCACTCAGGAATAGAGTTGGATTTTCAAGTCAAGTCTCAGTACTCTTCCGTTCTCTGTTTCTTTCAGATTATTTGTACACCTGTGCATGCCCCCTGTTTACAGCATGTTATATCTGTGCATTTCTTCTACCTGCAAAGAGCAGTGTCATTGAGGAAGCTAGTTTATCACCTTTTTGCCCCAGGAACATCCTTGCTCAGACCCTCTGAGCATGTGTTCAAAAAGCCACATGGTCTAACAAAGAACTCTCTCATTCGCTTAAAGAGATCTTATATGAAACTTAATGGAAGCAGAAAGACTATATTTAAACCCAAATATGTACTCCTAATATCTCCATATCTCCAGCATGCAGCCAATAGCCTCTCCATACATAAGCTTTCATACATATATACACACATATATTAATATTATATATTGTCATTTTCGACATGGGGAAGGATGACACAGATACAGGAGTCTCAGAAACACAAACACTCCTATCCAGGAGTCACAAGGAACACAAGGGTATCCCGATGCAGCCACAAGGAGGGGTACCACCCTGCCGACAGGACAGCCCAGCTGGACACTTCCATAAACACAGGAAACAGAGAGAGGGACATCACAGTCCACCAAATGAGAGCCTTGAAGCAAAGAGCCTCTTAAAAGGCTCTCCGTGCAGGGTCAGAAGATTCTCTCACAAAACGGAACTAGAGCCCAGTCCACAGCACACCCGCTCTTAACATAAAGGTAGCCTGAGTAACAGCTGAGGTTAGAATGAGGATGACAGCACGGACCGGCTGGCTTTTAAACTGTGGAGACACAAGCTGCGAGACATGAACAACAATTAGAAAACAGAAACACTTAAACACAAACATGGTTTAACTCAAACAAAAACAAGACATAGCTTATTCACTTTACTGGTGCCTAGCAACCCCAGCAAATGAGCGAGCCTAGGAGCTCATCCCGCACAGGAGGATTGTTAGGCACCTGGCTCAAACAAAAACAAACCTACACTTGGAGACAATAAGCATATAAGAAAAAAATTACAAACTTGCAGATTTGGTTAGAACAGCCTTACAAACCCAGAGGGAATGGAAAACAGTTTAAGGAATTAATAAATACAGATTACCACTTTTGTTCTTTCTTAATCACCAAATCTGTTAGGGCCAAAGTAGCCATTAATGCTCAAGGGACAGTGTAACTACTCCACCAGCACAGTGTTTTTAATCCAATATCTGGCCTCCCTTCTCATTCCTCAGTCCTAGATTTCTGCACTTGGTTCTAGGGGCCAAACTATTGCAACTGAAACTGGTATATGCATTACTAAAGTACTTTTCTAAAGTAAACTTGGTAAAAGTTAGTTCTACAGGTTTTATTTCTCTAAAGGAACATCCATATTACACGTCTGTTATCGGAATACAAGCGCTATCAGTATAATGATTCTGGAATGTTCTACTCTTCCCAGTGAAGAAATAAAAAAGTAAATGGGCATGGAAAGCAAAATAAGAGAATCTGTCGTGTCTGGCATCTTAGCAAGAAGAATGTGAAGCTGGGTCCCTTGATGTGCCAGACACCTTTGCTTTGCCAAGTGAGGCTTGACAGTATATGCCCCTCTTGTTATCTGAGCTTTTTATTTATTTATTCGCTCATTTGATTTAAAATTAAGCCAAATCAGACAGGGGTCGAGAAAATACAGAGAGAGAGAGAGAGAGAGAGAGAGAGAAAGTAGAAGTTGAAGAGGTTGAAGATCCAAATGAAAATAGCTGCCACTGTGTAATCGCTCTGAAAAACAAGAACCAGCCACACAAACACAAAACAAAATACAAAGCAACGGCAACACTGTAACAACACAGAGACAACATACCTTCCTACTGCTATAACAGCACACAGAAACCTGTGGTTCTGGGTAGGTTTTTGATTATGCATATTCCTATACCTGTGTGCGTGTGTTTGTGTGCGTATGCATGAGCGTACATGTGTGAGTGGATGTGTGTATGAATGAGTGCAACTGTGTGTGCATGTGTGCCTCTGATTGTCATAAGCATGCCTATGTATATACATGGGTGTATGTGTGTGCACTTGTGTGTGTGTGTATGTGTGTGTGTATAAGTGTGAGCATATAGGAATGTGCATGTGTGCGTATAGGTGTGTGCCTGTGCCTATATGTATGCATGTGTACGCATGAGTGAGTGAGTGTGTAAGCAAGTGAGTAATTGTGTGTGTGTGTGTGTGTGTGTGTGTGTGTGACCGAGTTTGTCATGGAATGTTTTGCAATGAGGGTGAAGGGCCACAACCACGCCACCCTGGCACCCAAGGGAGACTGAGCAGCCCCGGAGGCCGCAGGACCCGGCGGCCCCATTAGAGGCCGGGGGACCCCGTCCGCACACCCCAGGAGGGCCAAGCACCAGCCCCAAGAGGCGGAGGGGGAGGCCCCAGACATGGGCCCCCGCGACCACGAGTCAGGGGCCCAGACGGCCCACGGCGACAGTGCGTCCAGCCCCACCTGGAGCCGGCCCCGCAGGCGGAGTGCAGGATCCAAGTCCCCGTGCGCCCAGAAGCCACCCGCCCACTGAATGGGCGTCCCGCAGGACCCATGGGGAAGCCCCCCCCAAGGGGCAGGTCGACAGGCGCCAGCCAGCAGCCCCAGGAGTGGGCAGATGCCCCCCCAAACGACCCAACCTTGACCAAACTGCTGCATCCTCCCACCTCACCCCCCTTACCAACCCGTTACCTTCCCCCACCCACCCAGACCGGGGGCGAGTGGCCACCTCGTTAGAAATTGGCAGCACCCCGTGGACGCAACCTCCCAGGCCCACCCGCCAGGTCCTTCCCGCTGCCTCCAGAGAGCACATAAACACACACACCCATACACACATATACACATACACAAACATACATCCATACATACGTATACATTCATATAAACATAGACACATACAAATACCCACACATACATATCCCTACACACACACACAAACTGATATTTTTTGTACGATCTCTCTCCCCACCGTAAGTGTTATGTATGAACTAAAGTGCAATTAAAATCTGGGGGGGATATATGGGTGCACTCACATGTCCCCCGAACCCTCACTGTCTAAGACAGACCTGGGCATTTTACAGCCCGCGCTCCACATACGGCTCTTTGGGTATCCCTGTCCAGCCTGCGGTATGTCAGTCATAAACACACATGAATAATGTTGTCAAAAAAATCGATTCTCAGATACTTCGATATCAATTAGCACTGGCATCGATATTTAAATGCCAGTTTGCATCTGCCGGTTCATGAAAATCGCCGGCAGACTACGACAATTTTCAACAGGCAGCGGGCAGCCCCTCTCCCGGCTACTTGGAGGACCCAATGTTTACATGACAGCCGGGTTCGGGATTTAAAGGTGCGCCACTTTTTTTCCTCAGTAGAGACCAGGGAGCGCTTTGGGAGAGCTTTGGGGCTTTGGAGGCCAGAGTCTTTCCCTCTGGCTCTCTATTGAGGAAAAAAAGTGGCACGCACCTTTAAAAACGGCTGTCACAGAGCATTTTACCCCGTAGCTCAGCCGGGGAACAACCTAGCGCCACACAATTTTAGAGGGACCCTCACGAGGCTGGTCATGAAGCTCTCCTCCACAGAGAACTCCTCCCTGAGCACACTTTAAATTATTTATTAAAAAGTTTTTTTTCTCCCCCTGTAGTATCGAAAATAGTATCGAGTATTGAGCACCATCCTTAGTATTGGTATCGAGTTTGAAATTTCAGTGTCCTGACAAGCCTAATAGCCTTTTCAAAATGTACAATTTACTGCTTTTGACAATGGGAGAAAATGAATATTGAGCAGAATTAAGTTCAAGTTATCGTTGGTTCGGCCCTCCAACACAGTTCAGATTTTTCATGTGGCCCCCTGCAGACATTAATTGCGTAACCCTGGTCTAAGAGTATATAATAAGAGTATCTTAAGGTAAAGAATAATATGGATATAAACAAATTATTGTTTCAAATTAGTGTTTAAGATTCACTTCCATTTATCATATTTATTTCTATGCATTTGTATTATTTTTGAAGCATGCTCCAGTTTGTAAATGTAAAATCAAGACTGGTTCTTTTAATGTATTAAATGATTAATTATAAATTTTGATTTCATGCATACATTTTAATGTTCTGATCTATCATGTTTAGGATAAAATACACACCAGTATATTCTCCAGTGTGGGTCGTTTTTGCTGCATAATAATATCCCATTCAACTGTGGGTATATTAGCTACATTTTCACAGACTATACACTAGGGGAGTCCAACTCAGGGTTCTAGAGGGGCTTGGTCCAGTGCAGTGAATTTCATTCAAACACACTTAATTCAACTGAGCACGTAATTATCAGGACTAGTCAGAGGTCTGTGAGTGGGGAAAACATCAAACTGTGCTGGACTCCAGCCATCCAAGACTCTGGGCTCCCCCGCTGTAGTCTAATGAAACTCATCATTACAAGTAGGAACTAGGTGATAAATTGTTAAACATAATTATTAAAATCAAACCTTTGTATTCTGATATCAAAGATACATTTGATATATCAATGAACAGGAAAAGAAGAGGTCTAGCCATTTGCTTGGAGAGTTTATATTTACATTTTTGTTTGAAGGTTCATGTGGTGTCCAATGTGGAATCTTTAAATGTGTTTAATGTGACAAAATTACAGTGACTAAGACCTTTTACAATGCAACTTTTTCTTACTGCACTGAAGTGGGACAAGGCTATGTACACAATTAACTATTTAACACACTGGTGAAATTCTAACACAGTTTCTGAAATACTGGATGAAAGGTCATTTGTGATTTGTTTTTCTTAAATCATAAACAGTGGTTAATGTAGTTAATGCAGTGTTCAAATAAAAGATTGATATAAAAGTATTCAAATAGACTTGTATTATGTAGTTTCTGGCTGCATTGGCTACTGTTATGTATAAAAATAGAAAACAGTCCGACTTTGAGATGGTTGCTGCTACTCTTTTTTGATATGCATCACTTTTGTTCATTATAGAAAAGTGCTTTTACCCCTCTAACAGAGACCACCTCTCAGTTGCTGAAAAAACCTGGTGGTCACTCAGCTGGAACTGTCTAAAGTCTCTTGATGTTTGCTGTGGCTTTTGATGTCTTTGAAGTCTTCTCAATTCACCAGTATTAAAGACAAAATCCCGTTGCTTTTCTTTAACTTATTCCATGAACTGTGTTCAATCTGACCTCTTTTATGCAACTTGTTCCAGTTTTGCTGTTGTGTATAAAAAAATATCAGTTGTCAATGCCAGCAACTTCTGCATTCTCAGACCATCCTTTTTTTTAAGTCAGTTTCCTTTTTGTGGTCTTCCAAGAGATCTTGGCCCCCAGTATGTTATACTTTTGGCACTGGGCATCAGTGGACACGTCTGTAGTATATCTCAAGCTGCTAGCAAGTCAGTTTGATTTTGTTCTCTTGGCAGCAGGCTTTGTTGCCTAGCTTGTCAGATCTTCAATGAGCTTAGCTGTATTAGGGGGTACACTGACTGTGAAGACCTGCTTTGAAGTGTTTTGAACATGAAAAAAAGTTATTCGAAATTGCCATAAAAAGTTTCAGTGGCAATACAAAAGTGATCAACACTAAAGCAAATGACCTTTTAAAAAACTGCTCCACATTGAGCACTGCCAGTGTGCCACATAGGCCTACTCTATATATGACAAAACAAGGATATGTGGATGCATGCATGTGGACATGGCACTTAAGGAGAACCCAAGAAACATACATACAAAGCCCAAAGGCGGAGGCTGATACTTTTATTTACACATTAAAAGCCTAATGACTAATAGACCCATTCATGTGCTAAATGGTCTAATTATTCTGACTTTCAGCCCAGTTTACACTGCCTGGAGAGCTCATTCTTTAGGGGGTCGGACATCCTCAATGGCCCATTATTACGAGAGAAGCCCAGCAAAGCAAAAAGCATTTTGAATCTAAATACTGAATTTATTGTTACTATTTATAGATGCAATTCAATGCAACACTATCAGATACGTAGAAGTTTCAGTTACTTGGCAGCTGGATCAGTCTCAAAGCACTAAAACTTTAAAAACAAATAGCATTTCTCAAAGCTTCTTACTGGGGCGATCAATTATATTTGGGATCTGAAGTGATTTTAAAACTGTTAAATTTGAAGTCCTAGACAGTTTCAAATTAAAATCATAAGCCACTCTCAGTTTCATATGTTAAAGTGTCCAACTTTATGTGGCATTGTTAGAAAAAATAAATAGTAGAGTAAAACCAATGTCAAATTATTTTATTCATGAAAAGCAACTGGTGTATCTGGCTTAGAGCTTGACGTGGAGAGGGTGAGCAGCTTTAAGTACCTGGGCGTCCACATCAATGAGGACCTCACCTGGACACTGAACACCACACAGCTGGTCAAGAAGGCTCAACAGCAGCTGTACTTCCTGAGGAGGCTGAGGAAGTTTGATATGTCAGCGAAGATCCTTAGCAACTTCTACAGCTGCATTGTGGAGAGCACACTGACCAGCTGCATCGCTGCGTGCTACGGCAGCACTGCTGCTATGGACCGCAAACGCCTGCAGACAGTGAGAACAACCGCGGAGAAGATCACTAGGACTCCGCTGCACTTTCTGCGGAGCATCTACCTCCGCCGAATCCATAGGAGAGCTGCCTCCATACACAAAGACCCCACACACCCTCAACACGGACTGTTCACACTCCTGCCCTTGGGACGAAGGTTCATTAGTGTGAAACTTCCAACTAAACAACTCCTTCTTCCCCACAGCCATCAGACTCCTTAACAGCTGACTGTAATTTTGCACATTACGCTCATTTTGCACATTAAGCTCCTTTGCACATCCCCTTCATCTACCTCATACTGTAATTTTTGCTCTTTTGCACATTTCCTTCATTTTGCAAATGCACAATTAATATTATCCACATCTGCACGTCACACTTAACTTAATATTATTTTTATTTTTGGTTTTATTTCTTTTTAAGGTCCTAAATTGGGATCAGGATAAGATTAGAGAAAGGCTCTTTCTCAGGAGCTGAATTTAAGAAGTTTGAGTCAACAAATCTTATATTGTTGTTTAAGTGCGCTCAGTTGTGTCTAGGAGAAACAGACTGGACTAAGAAGAGACCTTATTTTAAATTTCCCTTTCCTCTGGGGAAGTAATGGAAACTTATTAATATCTGTGATTATAGTGCATGCCTACATCATCAGTTACATTTATGCAATTTGCAGACACTCAAATCCAGAGTAATACATAGCTTTTATTATGTTATGATGTAGATTAATGTTAGGAATCTTGTGCAGGGACCCTGATGTGCTTTAATGGGTCGGGAATCGAACCTCAGTCTACTGTGTGGAAGGCAATGGTATCACCAGAGAATTTGTCATGGGGAGATTTGACTTGCACCAATGCCTTCTAGATTGGTCCCTGCAACCCTGATTAAGAGAAGTGTCTCCGAAAATGGATAGATGGATGAATGAAATGTTTCAGCCGCAAACTTTTATTTAATAACACCACTCTCTCTTTATCACCGATCTTTCAGTCTCCAGCTTCTTGATCATGATTTCCCTTAGGCTTCTAGTAAAAAGGTGGGGCTACATCCAGTTTGAGGTCCAATGTAAAAGCCTTAATTAGCCAAGTATTATCACATCTCATCAAGGCACATTTTGTTTTTGCCCCCTATAATTCTTGTACTGTATTAAAGTCTGTCAGAATGATTTTATCAACACTATAGAGTGATTTTGTTTAAATAAATGAGCCTTTTTCCATAATCGGTGCTATTGCCATCATCTACATTTAACTAACAACTGTGGCTTTGCTTAGTATATTCATTCATCTCTCTCTCTCTCTCTCTCTCTCTCTCTCTCTCTCTCTCTCTCTCTCTCTCTCCTCCTCCTCCTCTTCTCTGATAGGCTGTGGATGGGCAATGAGGTTAAAGAGAAGGAGGAATCTGCTGTTCTGTTTTGTGGAGGCCTGTGGTATTACCAGAGAATTTGTCAAGATTAGCTCTTACACCCAACAATGCCTTCTGGTTTGATCACTAAAGGTCACTCTTGAGAGAGTCCAAAACAAATAGGATCCATTTTGTAACATTGCTGCCATTTTTACTTGAGCTTTTTAACTATTGTTAATAGTGCCTTATGTACATTCACAAGAGTACAAACCAGTGCTCCTACAGCCCAAAACCTGTTTGCAGTGAAATAAGAACTAGAAATTTGTTACTGATGTTTTATAAATGCAATATATCTACTTTCCCAAATGAAAGAAAGGTGGGCTGCAAAGAATTAAAAATTTTTTAGGCCAATTAACTCTATTCAACCCCAGTGGTGCGCACACCCTTGTACTTCTGGTCTGTTTACCCTCTTTTGGCAAAACTAGCCTTCAGAAGGGTTTTTAAAGCTGGGAATAGCCATTAACAGGACAACATCATTGTTATACCAGCAAAATACATGATTGAGTTTAGATTCCGACTGGTTGGGAGGAACTCCGTGACATTAAGTAGTAGTGTTGTCATAGTCCTTTGAAAAATATCAATATTTGATACTATTTGCGATACCAAAGGATGCGCATGTTGCCAAAACTGAGCTAGCCAACAGTAGTGAGCTAATGTACCTAGCCAACCAACTCAGGAGTCAGGTAAAATCCCACTACCTCAGGTTTTTTGTTTTGCATATCCAGCAGCAGGTAGTAAACACTTTGCTAGCAAGACCATTAGGTAATGCTAGCAATTTCATTCCAGTTGAAAACAACTCAGATTGCTCTCATAGACTCTTATATTAAAACCATTTTTGAGTTCCGGCACTTAAAATGACCTTAACATGAGAGACTGTGGGTTCTGGGTGGGCTTGCACTTCCATGCTTGAGCCATTCAGAACCAGTTAGCCCTATATACTCACTACATGCAAGGGCTCTGTCCTTGGCAACTGAGACTAGTGTGAGTATGCCCTAATTTGCACAATGCAATGTGACAATGCCAAATTAGCTGTTAATTCATCCACTGAACAGGACACCTTGGCCATTAATTGTTGCGCCCCCAGCCCCCTGACACATCTGGAAGGGGCTGCCACTGAATAAAACTGATTAGACTCAGACCAGTTTTGTGGCTGATGTGTGTTTCTTTGCATTTCACAAGATTTTAAGCAAGTGTAACATGTCTGTAGTGCAGCCTGTATTAGGAGTAACAGGAGTGTGTCTGTGTGTGCATGTGCATGTGAGTTAACAAAGAGACTGCTGGGACAAGTTAATCCTACGCATCTCTGTTAGTTAAAGTGAGGAGAATTCTAATGGCCAGTCTGGCTTTAAAGGCATCTGCTCCAGCTGCAGAATGCTGACTGTGTGATGTAATTACACACACATATACACATACATACATACACACCTCACTAGCTGAGCGACAAGCTTAGCCTCATTAGGTTGTGTGTATAAGTGTATGATAAGGGCCTGGTCTATGATGCCTTCTGCTTAAGGCAAGATAAGATAAGATAAACCTTTATTAGTCCCACAAGTGGAAAATTCAATTAGTAACGGCAGAAAGTGGACAGTACAAAGTTCAGAGCAGCAGAATTGAGAAAATAATAGAATAGAATAAAATAAAATAAATTAAAAAAAGGCCAAAGTACTATGTAGAAAATAAAAATAAAAATAAAAAATTCTCTCAATATTATACAAAATATACATGTATGTAAAACTGTAAGCAGAAGAAACATTGCACTTATTAATAACATTACACATAAGACAAATTAGCAAAAGCTAATTTGTGTGTAATGGATGAGTGTGTGTGTGTGTGTCTGGATGTGTGTGGTCATCAGTCTTTGTTGTACAGTCTGACAGCGGTTGGAAGGAAAGACTTGCGGAATCTCTCCCCCTCCTTTCCTCTTACCACTCTCCCTCGTCCTGTCCGCCTGCAGCAGCTGGAATCCGGGCAGCGCCACGCTTGTGTCCGGAGTTAGCGGTGTTAGCCAGGACTCCGTTAGCATCATGAGGCTACACTGCCGGAACTCCTTTGTGACCGGGTTAGCGCCATTAGCTCGTCCATCTTATTAGGGATAGATCTCACGTTTCCCATGATCACAGAAGGGATAGATGGTTTGAAACGTCTCTTCCTCGGTCTACAATGCTCTCTCCCAGCACGACACCCCTGTCTCTTTCTCCTCAGCTCGCTGGGGATGTCAGGTCTATCGGCCGGCAGCACCGCTGCGGGGCACAGAGCTAACAGCTGATCCCGGCTGTAAACAAAGGAGCTACGCGCCGGGTCTCCAAACACGGATGAAAAAAGTGGAAAAAAACAGAGAAAAATGACCAGAACTAGCACGAAGCGGTAGTGCATGGTGTCAGAATTAAATTACTAAAACTTAAGTGGGAAATTACAAGAGTAAGAAGTGGAAGATAAGAAAGAAGTTTATAAAATGAGTGGAGCTGCCGTACTAGGCTGCCACACACGGGGGTGCCGGAAGTAAAAAAAAAATTTTTAAATTCTGCAGCCCAAACCTGGAAAGTTTTTTCATTAACTGTAAATCATTTTATTCACCATAGAAGTTTTTAGCCTGGTCGGAGTTTACATTCCTCCCCAAGCTAAAGTGAGCGACGCGCTCTGCAGGTTGACCAACTAGATCACCACCCTGGAAAGAAAATGTCCAGATTCCCTTTGTTTTGTCCTTACGGATTTTGACAAAGCAAAACGAAACCACAAACCTCCGAATACAGCATATTAACTGCCCCGCCAGGGAACACCACTTTAAACATTAGTTCTGTGTGACTTTCCCCCAGGTCTCTTCGCTTCACACTTTGAGAATATCTGCTCTAAATGAATAAATCACTCAGGGGAATTGATTCTGGTCAGGCCACGAACAAGGAAGTGATGTCGTTAGTGAAGGCTCGCCTTGATGAGAGTTTGACAGTTGGGAATTCTCAATTGAGTTTTTCTCCTAACATGCAATGCAATGTAATTACAGGGGGCGCTATTGCATTTGAATTAAGAGATTCGATATTGAATTGACAATTGCAAAATGAATTGCCAATTGAATAAAAAGGCAAAAATCCATGGGAAGACGAAATGCAATTCGGTGAATAGTTATTCTGTTTTTTTTTTTCAAAATACTTGTAAATGAACTAAGGATTGCATCAGCACTTTCCACATTGAATTGACAATTGCAAAATGAATTTGAATTTTTGTGCTTATAATCTTCCATAGTTTTTATGATAGTTCCTGTGTCTGGCCTGTATACATCTGACCTTCACCCATTGTCCCTTCCATCCACAGTCACAATAACAGCCTTTGTTTCCATGTAATTTTATAGAGCTCCATCACATGAATAGACAAAAGCAATACGTAAGCTCCTGTAGCTCACCAAATAGAGCAGCGTGCCAACACTGCAAAGGTTCTGGGTTCAAATCCCAGGGAGCACTTGCAAACTGCAACCTTTCCCTGTGCTGTATGTCATTTTGGATAAAAGCATCAGCTAAATGAATGTAATGTATAAGGAGAAAAACAAGAAAAATTACTTATTCTTTGAGGCAATTGTTTTTGTTACTTCTCAAAGCTCTTGCAAACATCTACAACAATAGCAGTATTTATGTACTGAGAATAAAAAAATTAACATTTGGACATGAATTCTATTTGTTCAGGTACAGACCTGTTGTCACACGCACCAGATCACGTGACGTCAATCAGTCCCGGAAGTGACGCACGTTCAAGGTATATAAACAGCAAGAGAAGGTTCCTCTGTACACAGACATTGTGTGAAGTGTGATGTGTTTCTTACTAATCTATCTTTCTTGTTCGAGTTTCAGCCCCAACGCTACCCCTCGGACAGGAGCCGCATCGCATTTCTATAATCCTGTTCATTGAGGCCCTCTTTAGTTAATCATCCCCATAAAGATTGTTGTTCCTTCTCTCGCCAGGTCGACCTGAGGAGGACGGGTTCCCCTCTTGAGTCTTGGTTCCTCCCGAGGTTTCTTCCTCCAGCTGAGGGAGTTT
>JBBJLS010057602.1:0-13075 GCA_037577275.1 Bryconaethiops microstoma
GTGTGTGTGTGTGTGTGTGTGTGTGTGTGTGTGTGTGTGTGTGTGTGTGTGTGTGTGTGTGTGTGTGTTTGTGTTTATCTTTTTGTGAGGATTGAATGTCCTCATAATGATATCAATACTGGAAAACCTGTGTAAGTAGGTTCAAATCCATATTTTATGCACATTCATATTTTATACACGGTCATACAGTGTCAGAAACTACATAAACAAGTATTTTTATCAAAACCATCCAAATCAAAAAGAGTCCTCACTTTGGTCCTCACTTTGGGTGTAAAGAAGGCTGACCAATAGGAAAAGACATTCGTTTAAGGGTTGGTGGTCCTCACTTTTAGTTTAAAAAATGACAAAAAACAAAAAATACTTATCCATCCAAAGGGGATGCATAATAAAATAGCTCCCTTTCCTGACTTTGATCTTAAACCAGGCTGTGCAGTAGGAAAAGATATTCATTTCTCACTTTGAGCTTAAAAAAGGACAAACAAACAAACAAACACACACTTTTCTGTCCAGATAAAACGAGCAAGAAAAGAGATAATTTCCCTCACTTTTGTTTGTTTGCCCGTTTCCTGTACTGTCCTGCACTGCAGCAGCCAAACAGCAGGGGGAGCCAAACATCTGAGAACGAGAGCAGTAGCAGATACAGAAACGCTGAGGCAGCATGGAGGACGCTGCTGCCTCGACTTTACTTTGCGGACAGTCAGTCTTTCAGGGCTTGTTATTAAAGGCGAAGGACACACAGGTCAACACAAAGAAGGCCTTTTTAGTAAATATTGTGTTGAAACATAGTGATGCTCTACCAAAATTAATAATAATTATCAATAATTAATAACATTCAGAAGAAAAAAATCTTCTAAACCGAATATTGCTACTGAATGTTTTTTAATTTACTGGTGTAATTTTTTCATACAGTTTTCATTCTGACAATTTTCAGCAGAACATGAATGGGGTTGTGCGTGTGTGTGTGTGTATGTGTGTGTGTGTAATAGTGTGTAAGGACCCGATGTCCTCATAATGATAGCAATACCGGAAAACTACTATAAAAGTGGGGACCTTTTGTTAGTCCTCATAATTTTGTCTGAGGTGAACTGCTGCACACTTGTCTAGCCTGACTGATCACCATTGGACCCCAGGTCACCACCTTCCCGGGTCTGCAGTCGCTGGGGCCCTGTGCCAAAATGCCCTCGACTGGTTTCGGCGCCTCAAAACTCCACCCGTGCTCCTCCCCCAGCCAAGGGCAACTGAGGCTTAAAGCTCCAGCGGAGATTGTTGCTACTGATCCTGTTGTTTTATGTTTTGACTACAGACTCTCAGCTACTCTTCCGACAAAATTGACCTCTATGGACAGTGTTTCCAACTCTGTTAGCCATAGACTATCTGTCAATATTGTTCATGGAGGCCTTCTCTTGATTTTTCCCCATAAAGACTCTCTTTTCTTTCTCTCCGGGTCGACCTGAGGAGGACGGGTTCCCCTTTTGAGTCTTGGTTCCTCCTGAGGTTTCTTCCTCCAGATGAGGGAGTTTTTCCTCGCCTCTGTCGCCTTTGGCTCACTATGGGTCGGACCTGGACTCTGGACTCTTTGTGACAACCTGGTTGTAAAAAGCCCTATATAAATAAAATTGAATTAAATTGAATTAAGGGCTTGACACACCATCACTGAGCGCCAGGGTCCAGTTGTCACCCATAGTTTGTGCTGTGTGCCGTCTATCATCGGCTTAAGAAGGAATTAGAGAGCAAATCGAGACGACGGCACTCTCAGGAGGGCACACACTCAGAATAGCTCGAACACCAGTGAAAGTGGCAACGTTTTATCACTATCACATCAACTATACTTACTTGTTTTCACAAAATTAAAATTAAATTAAACGTATATATACAATGTAATGGATAAACAGACACACAAGGATGAATGAAGGTGCTTTTATAACACACTAACATTAAACAAACATGGGATATTCACTCCTTTCATTGACTTTCAATTGCTTAGCCATACAAATTAAAACGTGTGACAACTTTTTAACCCCTTTTTATGTCAAATAACAGGGATTTACCTTCATTTTACAGACTAAGATTAGTTTAAGGATGGACATTTCTGATCCTGATACCTTACTGACACCTGCACCCAATGTGATATTTGTTCTTTAAAGACTTCAAAGCTTTCAACTGAACTGTTTTTAACGGAAGTATTTCATTTACAATGAGAATCTAAAGGTAGACTATCATGCTGAAACACTGCCTCAGTACTCAGTACTGCCCCACACGGCCCACAGGAGTGTGAGTGTGTCTGATATTTCAGGCTAGATTTATAACAGGACTGTATTGTATTCTTTCTTTTCTCCCCTCCAATATCTGATCCAGAATTTCCTGCTGTTACTAAATCGATACCTGGTATTTAACTAAATTACAGATTAGAAATCTTACTTTTTTACAGAGCTAAAAAGTAGGAACAAAACCTTGTATTTCCAAAAAAGTAACTTGACTAAATTGGGTACCCCTGAAAATACAGAAAAGAAGAAGTCTAGACTATGAAACTAAGCGATATAAGTAGGGCTACTTTCCACTGAACATCTGTGCTGCCGGTCACAAGGGTGTATGAAAAAGTATCATTAACTTGTTCAAATCATACATTTATTCCTCTATATTGATTTTATTGCTGACTTTCAACTTGTTATGCTTATTTTATCTCTGTCAAGCATTTTGAATGACATCAGGGTAATAATGTGCTTTATAAACAAATAATGTGCTTTACAGGCAAAGGAAAAACAACAAGTTGGAAGCATGGCAAACGTTTTGGGTGTGTGTGTGTGTGTGTGTGTGTGTGTGTGTGTGTGTAAGCATGGCTCAAAATGTCTTGGTCTGCTGAAGCATTAAGATTAAACCCTTCACTGAAAGTAAGGGTTTATATGTGTGTTTGCGTATATAGTAACATGCGGTTACTGTATTACATATTATATACACACTCACACACACGCACAGACACACACACACACACATACATATACACACACACACTCACAAACACACACACACACACAAACACACAAAAACAAAAACAAACACACACACATAAACACACACACACACACACACACACACACACACACACAAACACACACACACACATAAACACACACCCACACACATATACACACACACATATATATATACACACACACGCGCAAACACACACACACACACACACACACACACACACACACACAAACACACACACACACATGAACACACACACACACACATATACACACACACACACACACACATGCTCGCATATACAGGCAGCTCTGAGTCACTGAGAGGGGATTTCCTCTCTCTCACAGAGCTTTTCAGACCCACTAAAACAACACGTCTGCGGCGGCGGGCGGAGGGAGAGGAGAGCACAGAGCAGGTGATGCAGTTCAGTAGGATGCAGACTGATTATCTACCGAGTAGGGGTGTGTGTGGGTACTTAAGTACTTGGTGTTCTGTTCCCGGGAGCCGATATTCCAATAATGAAATTGCTGCACGGTAGTGGAGAATTCAGACAAGACCTAATGATTTATAGGAACTGAAAAACTTTAAACTCTGGCAGTGTTGTAGTAATTTTGTTATGTTTTGGTTGGAAACAAAAGTATTAAAATCTTAAAATGGACAAATCAGATTTTTTCCACTGTAACATTTAGGCAGATACAGCCAGGAGCTGGATGATTGTTGATGAAGAGTTCAGGAGCTGGATGATGAACTTCCAGCATAACCAAGTAGGGGTCCCACAGTGGTGCAGGGGGTAACACTGTGACTCAGTTTGCATGTTCTCCTTGTGGTGGTGTGGGTTTCCTCCGGGGTCTCTAAATTGACCGTGTGTGTGTGTGTGTGTGTGTGGATTCTAAATTGACCGTATGTGTGTGTGTGTGTGTGTGTGTGTGTGTGTGTGTGTGTGTGTGTGTGTGTGTGTGGGCCCTGCGGTGAGCTGGCGCCTCACCCAGGGTGAGTGCCTGCCTCACGCCCGTAGGCCCCGGGATAAACTCCAGGTACCCGCAACCCTAGTAAGGATTAAGCGGTTACAGAAAATGAATGAATGAATAACAAAGGAATGACAATGGAATCACACAATCAGGTGTTGAATTCTTACTGGGACCAAAAGTTCCAGACATGGCCTTCAGTCTGTGCCATGAAAGCCAAAACTCAGTTAAAAAACATTCTCTATCAAGGAAGACTTTGATTAACACAAAGCTTGAAGCCAAATATGGGTTCAAGAAAAAACACTGTTTTCTTCTGTTGTCCGTATGAAATAGAAGTGGGTAGACAGTACTGGGTAATAACCATTACAACATTTACTGAAAAGGAAAAATCTGCAGGTTGTCACTACCGCTGCACCGCTTAGCTCTAGTGTTACCATTTACTCATCGACTCTAATAAAGGGAAAACCTACATTTTAGTTTGAGCTACTGAATTTTTTTACCCAGCCTACCCAGTTAACCCAGTTTAAGCAAGAACTATGACACATTAACCTCAGACGAAAATCTACTTTTTCTACATTTCAAGTTTTAATTGTACACTGCCTGTCAATTTCTTGCTTTTACTTTTAATTTCAGCTGTTAATTGTTGGCATGAAACATCTACTAATCTTTTTGCTTGAACCCATATTTGGCTCCAAGCTTTGTGTTAATCAAAGTCTTCCTTGATACAAAGAGCAGGTTTTAACCAATAGTTCTTTTTTCAAACTATTGTTAAAAGCTTTTAAACACAGATGTACAATACGACCTGAACACCACAAAGCAGCGTGACATCAAAGATTGCCTCGGGACCGGGGCCAACCCTTAGTGGTCGCAATCCACAGCTTGTGGGACATTAGGATGTTGATCGCGGCGCATTTGGAGACGAAAAAAGCAACACAGCGAGATTTCCATGGTAACGCATCTGCCTGACATCTGCCTGCTCATCTTGATGACCAGGGTTTGCCGTGGCAGGCGGTGCTGCAGAACATAAGCTGCATCAGAGTCTTCCACCCCAGCTATCAGTCTTCTCTGAAGCCTTTTTCCCCAGTGTTTGTCTTCCTGTGGTTTACTCGATGATAATGACATTAAGCGACTGGCCAAATACAAGCACGAAAGGAAAATAGACTTTGCTTGTGCGCCTTCAAAATTCTGAATTCAACTTTTTTAAAGTAAAGAGGCCCCTTATAGTCATGTGTGAACACAGCACAGCTTGGAATTCTTTCTCTGCATTTAACCCATTCACCAAGTGAAGCAGGGGGCTGCCACCAATAAGGGGGGCCCGGGGAGCAGTGTGTGGATACGGTACCTTACTCAAGGGTACCTCAGTGTTGTCACTAGCAGTCCTTGGATTCAAACCCACAACCTTCTGATCTCAGGGCGAACTCCCTAACCACCAGACCACCAGCTGCTCTTGCATGAAAAGTTTAGTGCAAAAGTCGTAGGCAGCAATAAAAACTGTTTAAAACAACAAAACATTGTACAGCCTCAGAATAAATATGAGCTATATGAGTGGCCAGTTTAAATCCAACACTGGTAATACACTGACATTTTACATGTTACATGTTTTGATCGATAACGTGACATGTTTTGTGTGTAAGTCCATTAGTATCCAATGAAATATTTTTAAAAAGTACACGGCATCGTATATCATGTTATAAAATACCTCCTTTATGTGGATACATTTTGTGCACGTCCAAATAACATTTCTGGTATTTATTCCTCCCAAAGTGTGTGAAACCATTCGACCTTATACACAGATTAAGTAAACAATTGAAAAAAAATGAATAATGTAAAATTCTAAATGAATCAGTTGCGCATGAGTTTAGGTTTGGAACCCTGAAACACAATGTGTTTCAAAATAAGACAAGATTAAAAGTGTTTCACTCATTCTGAAGTTTTTATCTGTAAATACTAATCAAATGTAACATGGCACAACTGACAACGAACATAAACAAGATCCAAAGTGACCTTCATGACGCAACGCCATGATCACTAGTCACCAGTGTAGTTAATATTTTTATGTTTTGAGTCATGCGATGAAAACTTACAATTCTAGGAAAATCCAATAAAAACAACTATACGACAGAAAATTCTATAGACGGTTTCCTTTATTTTGCCAAATCTGGCAGCAAAACAAGCAAAACCCCACTGCCAGTAGGATCCACCCTACTACTGTTATCTAAGTCAGGTGGTATAACCCCAGGTGCAACTGTACTATAATTATAATATGTACATTTGAGTTCAAGGAGGCTCATACAGATGTTCAAGTACGGCGTTTATATGTGTTTTCCACAGTGGTAAATAACTTTAAGATTCAATGTTGTTTTAATTCACGTGTATTGAAGTAATGTGATGTTTCTGTTTGGGTGATGAGTGAAAAACGTATATGCTATAATGGACATATACTTGTTAATAAGCATGTGTTAAAGAATCTTTTAGAACGACTTATTTGGTATTGACCTGTTTAAAGACAAATGCCTCTCCTCCCTTTTTTTTTTTTTTTACACACCACTTAGGAAAGTACTAGGGGAAAAGAAAAATTGTCTGAATGATCTTAGAGGTGAACGTTAGAATTCTGCCTCTGATTGGCCAAAGAGTCTCGGCTCCAGTTCTGGCAGCACTAAACTTCAAGCAATGAGCCGATGGATCTCCTGTAGCGCTCGTGCAGCCCGGCAGCTGTCACACAGATCTTTTCCCGCTGCTGTCTGTTCCTAATCACCGCTTCATCTTTACCCCTTAATCAGTGCTGACGGCCTTAACGAGACGTGCATTTTGCTCGTCAGAACTTTACGGTCGGTCTGAAACAGCCTCTGAGGGCCCAAGGAGGTGTCCGGATTGAGAAAACTCTTGAAAGGGCATGTTTGTGTCCGTTCTCAATCAAGTGGGCCGTAGCAGACCCCCATCCACTGCCTGGGCACATGTGTGGAGTCTCCCGAGGACAACGAGCTGAGGCTAGGGGAACAGAAAGAGGCTTTGTCCGCCTCCGCCAACCTGCCAGCACCGGCTCAAACAGGATTAGCGGCTGTTAGCGTGTCCAGGAGTGAAGAGAAGAGGAGATTCCAGAGGGCCACATCAGGACAGTCAGAGCTCCGGTCTTAATGCTGCCCAGCACTATTGTGGTTCAGTACCTGCAGCCTATTGACTGCCCAGTGTGAAATCGGGTCCGTGAAACTCCAATGTTCTGCTCTCACAGCTTCCCAAGGCTGGGGAAACTAGGAAAGAACACAGAAGAAAAACTCTCTGTGAGAGAAGAAGATACTAAAACAGTATTTTTTAAACCCTTAAATGACCCATGACCTCATTTGGCCCCCTTTACCTTGCCGAACACCAGGTCAGGATATGACAAGACGTATTTAGGGCGGTCATGGTTAGTTTTCAACGACCTGGCTTAATAATTACACTGCAATAAACAGTCTTAGCAACTTACAAAAACTATAAAACATGTATTGAAAACGATCTCAGCAGAGAACTAAGCACAGGCTCCATCAGTTAGGTTTCACTTCAGCATACTAAGAAAAGAATGTTACAAGCTTCAAATACTTCAGATGTCTGTGTCTGAGCAGAGCTGACCTGAACAGTATTAGATAGTGTTGAACCCTAGTTAACCAATAGATTAGTTACACCTGTTTTTATTATTTGGTCTTAAAATACCACAAATATTCACAAGATTACACAATTACTAATATAAAGAATAGTGAACCACCAATTAATGTATAATTGGTTTTTACTGCCACCAATTATACATTAATTACTGCCAATAAATAGTTTTGTTACTGCCAATAAATAGTTTTGTTACTGCAAATAAATAGTTTTGACAGCTTAACATTATCACAGTTTGTAGATTAGTTTGTGGTGCCATTTTGCTACAACCTGAAGGATGAACATTTAAAGAAAAAAGTACAGTGGAAGCTCTCAAGTGGAACTGTTGCTTTTGTTAGTTTGCTGCTTGTTGATTTTTACAGAGATCTCCTGCGAGGCCTTTGGAGCACAGTCTGCCGAATGTGTTGATGTGTTGTAAGTTGAATTTAAATGAAATGCAATACCGACAAACAGCATGTGAGCAGCTGGGCTTTGGTTTGGACTACTATGACTGGTTTGAAAGCTCAAACTAGGAAACTGAGTTAACGGCTTTAAAGACATTAGTGCTGTTGATCATTTATTGTGTCAACACATTATTAATGAGGTAACCTTGACATCCCTATTATTAAATCTATTGTTTTAGCACATGGACTGCTACAGTGTTGATAATAAAGAATGGAGTGGACACAGCAAACACGGGACTGAGGACAAGAAGGCTCGGGTTACGCATACATCACCCGGCATACCACTGCTGCGGGACCAGGCCTTTGAAGTTCATGTCTGTGTTGCAGGGACCCTGTCAGGCCTCCCGCTAACTAATCCCAGACTGGCGGCCCCTCCGCCCGCAGCTGGTCTGTTTTTACTGCGAGGCGCTCTGCTGCTGGCCTGTTTGGATTGGCGTAAAGGGAAGTGGGCCATTGTCTGGACAGGATCTCGGCGGAGATCGACGCACTAGATTGCGGCGGTGCTGGCAGGGCAGGGCCGCGGTGCCTGACGTCGCCTGTATTTGATTTGGACACAGTGAGCATGCTCAGCTAATCCAAGGACGCAGATGGACCAGCAGGAAGAGAGCACTTGTTAAAAAAAAAAAGCACCCTGCCTGGAAAGCAGCTAACAGTTATTAACATTAATTCCTCAGCTAATAATGGATTGATGTCTTACATGTCAGTCGCGTTGACGCAGCTTCTCCTGGGCTGAAGTAACAGAGCGATGGAGTTCCTGTTCCAGCCCCTAATGACTGCCTTACTTTTTCACTGATTAATCCGACACAAACAGAACTCGCTGGCCAACACCTACCTCATAAGTCCATTATATAAGTGCACCATTTCATACTGTAGCCCATCGGTTGCTGCACAGGTTATCAGGCCCCATTCATCACTGGTCAGTTCCAACAGGACCACTGTTGAGTAGATATTATTTGGATGGTTCTCAGCACAGTAGTGACACTAACATAGTAGTGATAATGGTAGTTTGTGGGGCACTGGTTGGTGTGTATCAGACACATTTGGAGTTTGTACATACATCAGTCTAAATGCTAGATCAGGAAAGGTCTGCCACCTAATAATATGCAGCAAACAGATCTTCATGAAAACAGGATGGACAAAAGTAATTGTGGATCAATAGACGAGCTACAACTGTGCACCAGCAAGGTGGAGCTACAAGGTAGGGAGAAAAGGCCTTTCAGAGGTGGCCTACCAATGTCAGGGAACTAAAGAATTGTCAAAAATCTTTTATTTTTATTTTGCTATTAGGTTTTGGTTGGAAATAACAGGGTTAAATCCTTGAAATGGCCAACAAATAATGATTCCATCAGAATTTTTTATCTCTGTGTTGTCTAAGTAGATGTAGGTAAGCGAGCTCTCCCATTGGTGAGGCCTTCAGGTGCTGGATTGAAATCTTAAAGCATCAGATTAACCACAAACATAATAACAAATTTACAGTGAAATCAACCAATGATGTTTTAATTTCTACTGGATGGGACCAATCACTCTAGGCCTTCTGGAGGTTCTAGATCTGCCCCTGACTGAAGAAGAGCGGCAGCCTGAATGGTGGGTTTGCGTTGAATGGTTGTGTCAGCTTTGCAAAAGTAGAACACTCTCTGAGAACTAATCTAAAGTTAAATGCAAGATTTTGGACATTGTTGATCAAATGACATGTTTTGTTGATTTTCTAAGTGATAAGAAGACCTTCTCTACAGAGAACATACATGAATATGACATTATTTAAAAAAAAAATTAATAGTTTCTTATTGTTTATTTGCTGATTTTAACATATTGGAAAAATATATAAAAAATACGGCCTGGGCAAAAACTTTTGAAACTTGTATATCTTTTGTTTTATAATGATCTACACTGTTCAGGACCCCTCCACTGCCAGACAGAGTGGTGTTTGCCCACCTCTCTACAGTCGAGATGGGTCGGGCATTGGTTGTTTTCTCACTGAGCAGCTCAAATGTTTCTGTCTGCAGTGAGAAGTCATGTTAAAGGCTGGGAGTCCCAGATTTATGCTTACTGCCTAACCAGACAATTAAGGCTTGGCAGCAGCGACAGCATGCCTGCTCTGCCTGTGCCGATCTGGTCTTGAAGAGCGAAACAGAAGAAACGTCTCTGCTCTGGGGTGTGCTGTGATATATGGAGCTCTGTGGAAGCAGGGCGTCCCGGGGTAACACAAGCCACATGGCCCTGCCTGCATTGATCTGACTCTGATGGAGCGAAAATGCCTCTTCCGGGTGGCCGGGCCAAGAGGCTTTGTTCTGGAGACGAGATCGTCTGGTGTTAAGTGGCAGTAACGTACGGGGCCTTTTCTGAAGGGCCTGCTGAAATGTCTGCATTGCAAAAGGCTGTTATGTCACAGTTCATCATGCCAATGAGCCCATAACTACAGGAAATGGGCCCGGCTCTCTTTAGCTCATCATATCCTGCGAATATCCAGTTAATCATCATCCCCTTTCCTGGACACATCCTACGCATGGGAGCCTTGGCGGAGGCCCGCCCGTTCCAAGTGGCCAAAGTGGAGAGAGACCGCGGGCCAGAACCGTTTCTGTGGGACCCTGCTGCTCCGCCACTTTCCACCATGTCATTTCCTCGCAAGCTCTAAATGAATCGTGTTACTTCCTGTCACCCAGCCAACGCCAGGCACCCCTTCTGTCCGGCCTTTGGCGTTTATTGTCCCGTGCTGCGCTGTAAATGATACCCAAAGGAGATAAGGTGTGTGTGTGTGTGTGTGTTCCACCTCTCCCTCCCCGCTTTTACAAGAGAGGAAATGGGTTGAATGGCTTTTTAATGAACGAGCCATCGGATATGAAAGCGTGTATCCGAGTTCTGGGATGACACAGTCGGCAATAATGATGCTCAGGATTAGGGATGTATTTAAGTAAATTAAATATCTTTGGGAGAGAAATTTAATATTGTTATTATTTTTACCTGGCACAGAAAATAAATCTGGCTTATGAAGCCAAAACTAGCGATCAGAGATTAACCATCACATGGTCGCGCCGCCCGACTACCTTCCATTAAAGCATACTGTCGCACCGGTGTGTTTTTTAAAGTTCAGCAGAGAACATTCTAACGCCTTCTAACTGGGGAAGTTAATGACAATTCAGGATTGCAGCTGGTAGTTTTAAATATATACTTATTTTTACGTGTAACAGTCAATCAATAACTAAGTCACACTAAACTCGGGCTGCGTCAGAACAGTCGAAAGACCACCCGACGAATGAACGGAGCGCCGTGCAGGACACTCAAGAGCTCAACAAACACCATGAACAAATGCAGCATAACAAATCTTTTCATTTTGCGCAACTACTGAGCCACGCGACATGCCGAGCTGTTGTTTTGGTTATATGCCTTTACATATCGATTTATCTAATAATCACCGCCCCCCCACCCATATTCATTAATAGCTACTATGGCACTGTAACTATAGCAACCACAGCTTGTGCTGTTGTACAAAACACACAATCATCGTGTTGAACGAGTCAAAGTCAAACGAGTGACACCAGCATCAAGGTGAGCGTCGTCTCACTGACGAGATCTTTAGCTGAGCTGCTCTCCAGTTAGGTGGCACAACCTGAGCAAATACAAGGACAATTCCCAACCCAAAGTGACGGACTGTTGCATTTTAGTGTGGAACGTCAACGCACAAGCAAAAAACTCTGGCAGGGGTAGAACTCAAGGGTAGAACTGTCAAAACTCCCCCACTGAAGGATTAAAGGAGCCTTTTATGATCTTTGTACGGCTAGATCAACTAATTCAAATACTCCAGTAGTGTATGTTAGTTACTTAATGCTGGTATTGGTTTCTTATCTAATATTTGAAAACCTAGTCTTGTTAAGAATTCTAAAATGTTCTTGGTGATTCCTGACTGCTTTCAGGTTTATCACAGTTATTTGCCCCAGTTCCACCCACCAGCTTGGACACCCAAGTCACACGATCCCACCAACACTTGGAGGCTGAACGTGAACATGTGCCCCCAGAGGAAAGGAAAATTCAGAGTAAGACTCTTCTCAGTCCAGCCTGTTTCTTCTGGACAGAACTGAGCACAGTTTAACATCAAAATGAGATTCTGACAATTTTCTCCCACTTCTTAAATTCAGCTCCTGAGAAAGAGCTTCCTCTGATCTCAGCCCGATCCCAGTTTAAGATCTTCAAATTAAATTTATTTTCTTTCACTGCTCTCTTTATTCATCTCAGATCGTCAGATCTTCTGATCAACCAGGAGATCCAAAAGACAACTTGGTTTATCTTAAAAATGAGCCTGAACAACATCTGAAATTTGTCTTAGTGATCAAATTCAAGTCTCAACTACCAAAGTCAGATGGTTTAGATCCATAAGGTGTTAAAGAGAAGAAACTGAGAACCGATGAAAACAGCAGGAGAACTTCTGTCTTAAGTTGATTTTTTTCTTTTGCTCCTTATTTCTCCTAAAGGGGAATTTATATTCAATAATCCCCAAACAAGAAGAAGATTTATTTCTGATGAGTCAAAGAAAAGGCTGTTGTGAGCAGTAAAATCTTCCTCTGGGCTTCATCTCTTTACTAGGGTATTAAGTTGCAGCAAACTGGACACTGACCAGGTCCAGGCTTAGCCTCAGTCTCAGTACTTTCCCTTGCTGTTGCACCACACACACACATGACTGTGAGTCACAGGACTCCTCACCTTGGAGTCAATGTTGTTCTCAGGTTGAAGGTGAGATGTTTTTGTGTGTTTTTTTTAATCACAGCTGGTCTTTGAGAAGGAGGGCGTCTACCTTCACACTAATGCCAAGAGGAGTAACCAAGACACAACCATTCCCGGGTTCATCCGGATCGTAGAACAGGTGAGAGACGGAGAAAACTGGGTGTCCAAAAGTATTTGGACAGCTCTACTGATCAGTGCTTTAAGGTGCACTCATTTCTGCACATTCGTGTCCATAGATTAGTTGTTCCAACTAAGCATTCAGCACCACCAGTATACTGATCACCGCCTGATCATCTAGAATCATCTGCTCCTGTTTCTTCACTGGTTCAG
>JBBJLS010057613.1:0-13075 GCA_037577275.1 Bryconaethiops microstoma
CACAGACACACACTCACACACACACACACTCACAGACACACACACACACACATACACTCACACACACATACTCACACATACACACACTCACTCACACACACAAATACTCACTCCCACAACTTCACAGACACACACACGCACAAACGCACAAACACACACACACACACACACACACACACACACACACACACACACACACACACACACACACACACACTCTCTAAGAACTCAAGACACCCAGAAACAGAGCATGTGGTCATGGACCACTGAAAGTTGCTCACATACGCACACGCACATCATCTCACCCACACGCCGTCTGTGCTCCTCTAGGTTTGCATAATCAGGGCTTTCAGACATGCCACACACACCACACACACACACACACACACACACACACACACACACACACACACACTTATCTGAGTATTTCAGCACCATGCTATGTAGACTGATCTCCTTGTCAGTGAGCTGCTTGGCATTAATGTATATTATAACTACGGTCTGCCTCTAATGCACAGCCTCTCCCATATTAGTGCTTAATGCAGTCCGGGTCAGACATCAGAGCTACACACAAGAACACAGGGCTAAGAGGCCGGCGTCCTGATCCCTCGACCTGAGTTTAGCAGTGTTAGTTTACAGTGGTCAGTCAAGAGCATTCGGGCTGGCACTCAACTCTGCAGCGGTTTAGAAAATCAACCCATAAGCAAAGTCATCAGTAATGATGTCAGAATTTCTATTGTTATTGAGCCAAGACTCTTTTCCAGTCCTGGAATGAACTCCCTCTTCCGATCAGATCTGCGGAGCCCCTCGCCGTCTTCAAACAACGTCTGAAGACTCATCTCTTCAAGGAGCACCTTGGTGATGAACTAGGCCTCTTGTTATTGCTTATTCATTTCTTTTCCCCCTATATTTATTTATTTTTTAAACTTTGGGCATTTACCCTCTTCACTTTTGCTTTAACCTCTGACTTTTCTTTGACAAGAGTTGTTACAGTGTGTAACTTGGTTGAAAAGCGGACGTTGATTTTAGTTCAGCTCTACAGGTATGAAGAACAGACGTGGACGACTCGAGCACTGATGTACGTCTCTCTGGATAAGAGTGTCTGATAAATGCCGTAAGTGTAAAAGTAAGCTTAAAAAAGGCTTAAACATGAGCCCTACCAAAGTCCACTCAGCTGCCAATGTTACCCCAATTTACTTCCAGTTATTCAAGAGTGAGCTCCTTTCTCTTTGTAAGAGTGAGTCTTATAACCCCCAACCCTTAAATGCATAAGAACGATTCATAAAAATCAACAAATAAACTAAATTGTACCAATATCGCACAAATAGCATCAGCATTTGGTTCAAACAGTCCACAGAAGCATTAAAGCTGCTTCCACAGTGAGGAAAAGTTGACCAAAAAGGTGAACGTCATTCATACAAAAGAAGGAATTGCTTCATAAACAGCCTCCATACTGAGCATTACAAGCTCTCCAGTTAATTTTTCAACCAATTATCTGTCTCCTCTTTTATAATGTGTCCCAAATTCAACAGGGACTGGTCTTATTTGGTGTATACAGCACTAGAAACAGTGGTAATGCTTCACTGAATGGCACTAATTACAAGGCTATGTGACATGTACATAAACCTTACATAACAAATAGCAAAAGCCTGTGTAGACATTAAACAAGGCAGTCATAGAGGACGCTTTACTCAGTTTCTATGTCAGATAATTTAGATTATCTTCGGATGGGATTTGTTTTCCATGGGGATGTGGAGTTGTGTTTTTTTTTTTTAAAACAAGACATCTGACCTATTCTAATGGCATAAGGAATGAAGGGTGTTGTAATTATTGTCATTAGGTATTTACAGCCCAACATCACCATATAAAAACATTTTTTACTCTCATTTTATGTTTTAATGTTCGGAGTCTTTGAGGTAGGACAGTACATGGGCTTGATCTGAATCATACAGAACCCAAGTTAACACTTCTTTGAGCCTCTATACTTGAGAAAATTATTATTCCACAGAATAACCAGCGTGTCAGTTCGAACTGGATTAACTGGATTCATCTCTTAGGTGAAGTGTGCCAGAATCTTTCTGAAGTGTGAAAGCCTTAAAAAGACCGATACGCCAGATTTGTTGGGGAAAATTCCATGAGGAAAATTCCTCATGTAAAAGTTAAACCACATGAACGGTCCTTCGCACTGGAAAAAAAAAAAAAGAAGAAAAAATAACAAAAGAAACAAGAACGACTGACTTTCAAATATCTAATATCGGCTTAACTTCCAAAGCTGGCTTTATTTTGACCTGTACTCAAAATCCTCAGCTGGGAAACAGTATGGACCTTTTTTTTCTTTTTTTTTCGCCAAAAGTGATTCTTACTGGGTTTTACCATTAATTGTAACACTGGGTCCTATGAACTGCACTTGTAATAGTTTTTAGATGCACAATCGTTCTCCACAAGTCAGCTCCCATGAACAGAGATCTATGGTTGTATGATAAATTGGGGTTCACACAGTGTGCAAAGCAGCCTGTAAATCTGCCTTAATGAGGTCTGGGGAGATCCTGATAGTGCAAATCAACAAAGCCATTAAAAACAGTGCAGGCATGGATAGTCATCGTTTATTGGTTCTCCGTGGAGATTCTTGGCAGGGGTCTTTGAAAGAACTCGCACACGCATATTGAAATTTGCCAGGACTACATTTGAGAGCCATAAAAGGAGGAGTAAGTCCATGGTCCTCAAAGAACACGACTAGATGCGTTTTCCATGGGAATGTTGTGTTATGTCTTTTAAACTGGACATCTGGCCAATTGCAATGAGATAAAGAATGAAGGGTGTCATAATTATTGTTATTCGGTATTTAACACCCAATGTCCACGCCCCTCAAAGAACACGACCAAAAATATGCCTTTATATCCAAAGAAGGATATCTCCTGATTTCTCATTTATCTGTATGTCCCAGCCACATCGATGGATATTGATTAGATCCTCATAGACACTCCTTCTTCACACATGTTCTATCTTCACACATGCCTTCACTACATCTCGCCAGCCTTTTTCATGATCTCCGTCACGGCCGATGGCAGCCACAGCCTAGCTGAGGGGAAAATAGTGTTTTCTACAGGGAGGAACACTCTTCTTAGCCCGGATTGAGTGCTCTCCACCTTCACACAATTCACCCCGAATGAAACAAGGCTCTTAAAAGGAACTTTGAAGAGGTTTTCAGACCGACTTTGGCCACTTTGAGCTCCTATCAACCATTACGATTTGTGCGTCTTCATTTGAAGTCGGACCGAGACCACTTTCAGCTTCAAATGCTCCGTAAACGACCGGCAGACTCTTCCCAGTCCCCTGCCACAGAGGCATAAAAGAGAGTGGAGGTCTCCAGTGAGACAGATGTCAAAAGATGTACCCTGCCTGCATCCCGCTAATTCCGCCAGACTCTCTTTTTCCATTCGGAAATGACTGCCAAACCTCAGGTGGGGTCCTCATGCATAGAAAGGAACTTCCTCTTCAGCTCTTATCATGTCCTATTTATGTAAGTAGGGGGAAAGCCTTGCTAGAACTCCAGAAGACTTTGGAGTCAATATCCCTGACTATATAGTTCAGCTGTGGAATGCATACAGATTATACAGAATTATCTCAGAAATGATCTCATGATATATGTTCTCTGTGTATATAAGATTCATACATGCACACCGAGTCCTAAATGCTACTTTTTATCACGTGAAACTAATGTCTACAACGGCTTCTACAAAACATACCAAAACATGCTCAATCCAAAAGAGCTCAGGGACTATACGGTTCATTCCAAGCACGTTGACCTTCACCCTCCTAGGTAACATCATCTAATAGGTGGATACCACACTAGCAAGTGGAATTTACCATCCAATTACCATAACTAACTGAAATATAGACAAAATAACCCAATACTCTAAGGTGACTGGTAGCATCAAACTAACCTGGCTGGTTTCAGTTAATTTGTTAGCTTTTAGGGCTTTGAAATATATGGTGGAAAATAACATAGACTGCACGTGAACCGTATCACATGGAGGGTTCACTAACGTATGGCAGGCTACACAGTACTTACAATATGGAGCAACATACCTACAGTATGGTATTAGGTCCAAAACATGCGTTCCTATAAGCCATTTTAGCATTTTTATCTTTCGACTGTTACTTTCGATTCCCCAACTATGCCACTAATGCAGAACTGGCTTTTGAAGCACATTCTCAAAGAAGCGGTCATGAAAAGCCATCATGGTAAGAGCTGCAAGAGCTTCTAACATCAGTCCACAAGCATCAAAAGTGTCCCTCTGCACAAATGCATGGTAACTGCTTGGCACGGCCAGTTTAGGAGAAGTCCTTCTGTTTAAAGAATTCTGACTTAGATCACACAGACAGTAAAAGAAGGACACAAAAACACAGTGGGACGTAGATTCCCTTAAGGAAAATGACATGTCATGTCTGCAAACAAAGCAAGAAATGCAAAGCCGATGTCACATCTGATCTAACTGTATAAAGTGCAAGAAAGTGGTCAATGTTATGTAATCGTATACCAACCCAGTTCACAAGTAGCCAAGCCTAATAGCTTGAATGTAATCCGTTAGATAAAAAAAATTATCGATCTTCACCTTTAAAATGGAACGTCAGAGTCTGGGAAGCATTTCTGTCAACAGTTCTGTGTACACTACTGTAGTGTCATATGTCCACAATCAATATATGCTTGAAGTCCTGACAGATGCCCTGAGCATAAGAAGGCTAAAAACCTATGGTGCCCAGTTCCCAGCATGCAGTCCCAGTGTCCAGCATGTTTTGTTCCAAACACACCCCCTAAACCTGTCAAGCAACAGGTGAGTTGAATCAGGTGTGTTTGAGCAGAAAAATCACCAAACTGTCCTGGACCTCCAGGACTGAGTTGAGCACTTCTGCCAAAAATATAGACTATGCTGTATAGACCCACTTCCAGCCAAGACACAGAAATCCAGACCAAACCATAAGGTACTGCCTAGGGTACCAATATATAGCTCCAGTGTACTCTATACAGTTGCCCATCATACTTTAGCACCAATTTTCATTAATGATTAAAATTCTTTAATAAATGATTAACCCCTAGTATGCACTATTTTAAGCCTAGTCTTGAACTACTCAAGATTTAGAAATATTCACATTGATAGGAAAATTTAGTATATGACTAGGCTTAATCCAGGAAACTCATCTTTAGTGTCATACCTGCTCGAACAAAATCAAGAAGTCTTAATTAGCTGACAAATGGAATCAAGGGTCATGATTGGGAACCGCTACAGTCAAACGAAAACCAGCAATATAACCAATGTAAAAATCAGACTTACGATCCAAGCCATTGATGTAGCGCATGGTGATTTCACAGTGTCCCCAAACAGCACTGACGATAGGGTATAGCTTCTTCCCCTTGAGCCCTCTGAAGGCCACGCCTAGATACTGTCCGTCCACCATAAAGCTGAGCGTGCCCTCGTCCATGTCCAGCACTACCACCAGGGCATCGGGGAGCACAAAGGCCTCCTCAGGCTCAAGGAAGCTGGGGTAGGTGGGTGCTGATGAGGCTGGCCGGTTCTTACTGTTGTGGTAAAGCTTGTTTCGGCCCAGGTCCCAGCCCCAGGACTCACTGTCACTGCCCACCAGGGATGTGTACCCCACTGAGTGCAAGGGTGCCTCACTGGAGGCCACGCCCACAACAGCATGTGTGCCTCTCTGGCGAACGGGCCAGTGGATGCGCCAGGCGTGAAGGCCCCGCGTATAACCCACACGTCCACGGATACAGTCTGTGCTCTGGGCAACGGGGTGCCGGTGGAAGGTTAGCTTGTCGTCCTCCTTGATGAAGATGTTGAGTGAGCGGTCCTCTGCATTCCAGGCATGCTGCAGCTGCAACTCGTAGGGTGCTGGCGGCATGTCAAGCAGCAGGTCCAACCGGGCCGGTTTGAAGAAGTCCGGCCCGCGGAGCTCCCTCCGCAGTGGGCGATACGAGGGCTCGCCTCGTACATCCACTGACTTGATGCTGCCAGAGATCTTCTGACCCATGGTTCCAGAGCAGAGGGGGTTGAGGGATGGGGACCTAAGTTGGGAGGGTTGGTTGTCTGGTGCCTGTCGTTACCTCATCAAACTGCCAGGGTGTTAGGCCAAGAGCCGTCAAACTTGGTAGGGCCTGGCGGATGCCAGTTTCAAGCAGCCCCGAAGTAGCCCTGAGAAGGAACACAGAGACAGTTGTGTTACAACCAGTGTGGTACGGATGTAATAAGGCATTAAGGGAACTGGTGTTGGCTTGTAAAGTAGTAAATATCTCCTGATAGGAAGGGCCACGACAACAGAACAACAGAGGCAGAAGAAATGTGTATGTGTGAGTGAGAGGCTGAGAGAAGGAAAGAATTAATTAATAATGACTCAACAGTCATAACAGTCTCTGACTCAAGCAGACCCTTCTACTCCATGTGCATGGTGTAACAAACTGACAAGCAAAAACACACGAAGTGCGTAAACCCTCTTACTCAAAGGCACGTCATACAGGCCACTAGCTCACAATAACACACAGGACAGCACCTGTAGTTGTATAGAACTGCATAAACATGAATGCATAAACAGTCCACATAAATTGTACACAACACCAGGGGCACGTTCTTTGCATCCCCCGTACATTTCTAAAAACACACCAACAGCAAAAATATAGTGCTGCTGCTGCAATGGTATGTTAGGAAGCGTGCTCATTTAGTGGATCCATTTTTAATGAGAGCCTTTTAGAAGATCAGTGGCATGCAAAACAAAGAAGGGCGGAAACGAAAAATGGGTAATAATTTATTTCGGGCACTCCGCAACCCCCTCCGGCTTTTATCGCTTCAGTGGCGACTGTGTAAAAGAGCAAGAGAAAGGTCTTGGTTTGCATAAGGGATAAAGTCATCAGGCCAATTCCACATTAAAAGAATGGAAAAAAAAAACATATTTACATAATTGTTCCCGTATTTGGATTGCTATCAGTGAGTGTCTGATGTTTGAAATGTGAACTCTTTAATGTAATTAACAAATAAATTGTAAGGACGACTGTAAGATGGTCAGTTCTACTGGTTAGGCACCATCCTATTGTAAAGATAATAGTAAGTCATTTAGAGTCAGAAACCACATAAGCAAGCCTATTTTGGACTACTTCACACTGTTTAAAGGGGAGTATCACTTTCTATATAGGACAGCCATCGAGATACAAGAGCAACTCCTTACAGCGGTGGTGAGTGGAACCAGGCCTGATGTCTACAATACAATTATAGCCATTTTATTTTTCATATACAGTACAAAAGCACCTTTTAGAGATGTGCTTAGGATGTGTTTTCCATCCCTACCATTGTGGACTATTCTGACTCTACAATGGAGCAATTCACATCAAACAACTGTGGATCCCTTCACAATTTAATTACGTCTTTAATGGCCTGGGTGATGTCAAAGCACAGGAAAATAAGATGTAATGGAAGACACTGGGACACTGATAGGCTACACATGCAGTGTGAAATGCTAGCAAGCAGTTCTTTCTACAGTCAGTGACGCATTGTCTTTTTTCCAGGAATGAGAGTAGAGTCTTCCTGTTTGCAGGATGAGGAGGCCCTGCCAGATGATTCCTCTCACACACAAACACACACACACATATAGGACATGACTCTGTGGTCCCACATAAAGAGTGAAAGAGATGCCAAGAATCAAATAAACGCATGTACACGGACATGCTATAATCACATCAAGCCTAGGGTCATACAGCAAAGAGCAAAAGAGGACAAGGGAGCCCGAAAGTACAGACGCTTGCTTCATACAGTCTCACCACACTGAGGTCATGGAGAGAAGAAGAGGGCAAAGGAGAGAGGGCCAAGTACAGACGACAGGAAGGAGGGCGGCCAGACGTCCAGACAGTCAGGGCTGGGAATCCTTGCTGAGTGTAACCAGTATTAAAGGGAAAATAAATGAGGTCATGAGTGACGGAGAGAGAAAATGAGTGAGAAAGAGAAAAAAAAGCCAGACACCAGCTCACCAAAAACGCCAGTCTGGATTCCTAAAACTAGGTGACTCAGGTACGGCCGCCGGCTGGAAAGAACTCCTAAATCAGGGCACAGGGGGTTTAACAGATTTGCCGCTGATGTTATTCAAACAGCCCTTCTCTGTTTCAAATACAGGGCACAGATAAAAAAAAAAAACCCTATCCCTCCCTCATTCAGACCGACGAGTTGTCGCTAATCACTGTAATTAAGCAAATCTAAAAACCAATACGGGCATAATTGAGAAGGTATCAGGGACGGGTGACTCGGGACAAGGTTTTGATTGTTATTCAATTCTAGCAGAGTAATTCGATTAAAACACCGGTAAAGCGCCGGCACAAGTCGGCAGACCCTCGTCATGGTGATTAGATGAAAAAGAGAGGACGGAAACACAGCTAGGAAAGCCACAAAAGTTCCTTCCAGATCAATTCTTTCCACCAGGGCGTTGGACCAGATTCCAAAAATGGGTGTGGGGTTATCTGGTTAGCATTAGAGAAATTTGCTATTAGCACAGCAGGTACGTCATGCATCAAAACACTTTGCTGTATTTATCGACTCTGGCTCGGGACACTCACGGAAATGCTTGTCAGGGCAAATTTCCGCAGGCAGCCAGACTTGCTGAGACACACATTCACAAATATTAATAGGTACACATTAGGACAGGATAAGTTAAAGTCTGGACACACATCTAGCCTTGCAAGGCACATTATGGCCTGCTTGCCTCAAAACGAAAAATGTAGTATTTGCTAAATGAAGATTCGAAGTGATCGTTTTGTCTTACGTGAACACACAGCGTGAACAGCACAAAACTCTTTCTCTGCATTTAACCCATTCACCCAAGGGAAACAGGGAGCAGTCAGGAACACAGTACCTGGGGAGCAGAGTGTAGGGACAGTACCTCAGAGGTGCTACTAGCAGCCCTGGGATTCAAACCCACAACTTTCTGATCACAGGGGCAAGGCCCTAACCACTAGGCCACCAGCTGCCCTCCATTTGCTTACTTGCATCCTACAGCAGTGCCACAGTAGTGGTGTTCTCTTATTTAAAGGCTGGGCTACACACCCTTCTGATGATGCATCTGGAAGGTGGGAGCAACCACAAGTGCTTTGGAATGGATACAAGAGGGAAATGCTTTTTATTGTCTGTAAACTGGCTAATGATGGTAGAGTGCAGGACACTGCTATGAACTAACATTTATCATCATTCTAAATGATTGAGTGACAATTTTGGGATTGAAGGCATAAAAGGATACAGATTCTCTCAGCCCAATGACATACTGCTGCACTAAAGTCATCCATCCAGTCTTTATCTGAGCTGCTTATGCTTGTCAGGGTCCTGAGGGGTGTTGGGGACTATCTCAGTGGTTGTAGGCCTAAACACCCCGGACAGGTCGCCAGTCCATCACAGGGTAAGGATACTATATAACCTGACAAACAACATTAAATGCTAGTTTTAGGTTGGAATGGGGCTCAAACATGTGCCAAATATCACCTCTGTTGTAATCTTAAAGACTTTGTTTCAAGAGCTACAAATTTTACCCCCACAAAGACACCCTGTCACGCTGCACACGGCCCAGTGACAGCCAGCAGCCTGTGGCGGAGTGTTGCAGCCGACTCACTGAGTCACATCGTGAGAGGGCATGGCTGCGTGACTAAGTCGACATGGCAGCCATCCATCCAGGGGCTGAGGAATGCCAACAACATCAGTTACAGTCTCTCTCACGTCAGAACAAACGAGGCAAGACACACCGTGCCCCTGTGATGCTAAGAACGCAATAATGATGTCCTAAAGGAACCTGGACACCATGTATCTGACCATGTGGGACACAACATCATACAGAGACATCAAAGTAACAGAAAGGGAAGTTTGCTTGAGCCCTTGAACGTGTCGTCTTTGTCCAAATGCTGCTGTCTATTTGAATCACCAGGCTAGGACAGTCACAGATTTGACTAAGGTACCGAGCCAGTCAAAACAGCAAAGCTTTGATTGTGCCCTGAGGTGGGTCCAGACAACACTAATCTCTCCTCTTGCTCTGTGACTCATCCCCTTTAATGTCCTCTGTGGTTTCTCTATAAAAACAGTCTGTTTGGTTATGTCAGTCCTTCAAGACCTCTTTGTTTGTCAAATTCATACAAAATGAATTTGCAGAAGACAAGAGGCAAAATTACACGGCACTGGCCATGAATGAAACAGTCTGTAACACTCGTCTGTTCCCACAAAAGCATTATGTATTGTAGAATGATGTCCTGGATAAGTGGCAAACTGTCCCTTGCAAGGTCTACTTTCCAGGGATGCTGGAAGGGATTTTTAAGTTGAGGGTGTTGAAGTGCATTTGTGAACCATGACTAAGAAAGCTTGCCCTTCAGTTAAAGCTATAAATGTCAAAATTCGGTCAAAAAACAAAGACAAAAACACTTGAATGCCAATGTTCTCGGGGGGTTTTTTGTACTCCTATGAGATTCTAGCAGTTTGCAACTAGCGGCATTGCACATGAACAATCATGGCTCTTCTAGACTAACCACAGACACCTTTTTTTTATGTCTGTAAAGACATTCCATGTCTTATCTTAAGCTTTGAACAGACACAATAACATGTATTTGACCTTACATGTACAGTGACTTCTTCAGTAAAGTTCCACATAGACCTGTTTACCGGATGTATGTAGAGCTTCCGAAGGCCAACAATTACAGGTATCCCTATAAAACCCTGTGGGTTCCTCTATACGCAGCATATGTATGGCATAGACCAAAAAGAAGGTGGTATAATGTGCTATAATGTGGTGAGAGAGGGCAATAGTACATATACAGATGAAATATTAAACTACAGAAGCTCTCTCATCTGTACAACTATGCAAATTAGTTGAGTGGCTACCAATCAGGTGTCACTTGCGATGTGGCACAGCCACAGTTGACACTTGAATGTGCTTCAAGCGGGAGATGTAATGGTTGAAAAAGTCATATATGTCGAATGTTTGAGGTTATTACGTCGAATGAAATGTTAAGCCCATTTCGACCACAAAACTGGCCTTCAATTCTGGAAACAGTTTTCCTTCGGGCAAATCAAGTACAGGTGTTATCAGCACAATCTCCAGTAAGCACTTCCAAGTCTTTACTGCACTCAGGTTCTTTTAATGTCACTTTAATTATTTATTGTTTGTATGTTTAGAAGTTGCAGTTAAAAGTCCTGGAATCTGGATTGTGCTGCAGTCACCTCACCACCCCCGCTTCCCACGTTCCTGCCAGTCTCTGTTTTAAAGTTTCGAAGGACTATTTAGTTTCAGACTTGAGTTTAGACCTTATAAAGCAACTCCTAACCGCTTGAGACACCCGTCTGCCTTCGGAGGGCACGAATGGAAGACGGATTCGTGCACATGGTGGGTTTGTTTAGTCTACGACGCCCCGCGTCCGCATTCTGTGTTTATCTTATGGCACCCTACAACCCAAGCAAGGCCTCCCTCTATCTCTCCCTGTCTCTCTCCCAAACACACACTCACTGGCACATGGAGGCCCATGAGTGTGTGTGACAGGATGCACAATCTCTGATCACCGTTTCAGCGGTCAGCAGTGAGGTGATGGACGCCAATGCGTCTGGCGGCCGGGGGCTCTGAAGGACCCAAAGTCACCATCTGGTGTTTACCTCCACCAGCTCCATTTGATTTAGACATTATCCTCACCCCTCATCTCCCTCTGCCTGGGCCTTCCTTTCTTTATTACTCTCTCTCTCTCTCTCTCTCTCTCTCTCTCTCTCTCTCTCTCTCTCAGGTTATGTTGCCTGCGCTCCAACAGACGGAGAGATGCTGACACGTCCACTCCTGTGGTCCCCTTGTCCATGCTCATCCTAATTAAACGCATACACACACACACACACACACACACACACACCACACACAGCCCGCTGAGAGAAACCAAGTCACACACACATGGTGCGAGAAATATGCACCGTCCAGACAACAGGCATCTGTTCTGCCAGGCGGCTTGCGGCTTGTTCCCCCTCCACCCAGAACCTTCTAGAGAAGACCAGCCCGGCCACAGCGAGTCTTGCAGTGTTATTCAATCTCCACTGTTTATCAAAAAAAAAAAGATGATTCATGGGTGCCTGAGAGAGGTTTGGGTTCATAAACAGCCCTTAAAGTGTGTGTGGTGTGTGTCTTCCTCCGGCATGACATACTCCGACTGGTGAGATGGGCTCTGAAGTGACACGCGGGCGGGTGAATCTGCGGACGGCCTTCGTAGACTGTCACATCAAAGGGCTGCGGGGGACTTCGGGGGGGGGAGGGGGGAGGTGTGGGGGGCTGATGGGGGGGTTAAAGCCCAGCCAGGACAAACAAGAAGCCGCTGCCAAACACTGGCTCCAATTAGACCAGGGAGATACTCTTACAACGCAGAGGCAGTTCAGCGTTTCTCATGAAACAGTGCCACTGTGCTCGGAAACTTGCACAAAAACTGAGGGAACATGAACCACGGCCGGACTTTGAGGTCCTGGCCACGGGGCCTGCAACAACTACCGGCTAAAGTAAAGTAAAGTAAAGTAAAGTAAAGAAAATCAGAATCAGAAAACTTTATTGATCCAAGAGGAAATTGCTTAGGGTGGCCCCTAGTATTAATGTTGGTATTAAGTAGTCTTAATATTAAGTATTAGTATTTAGTATTTAAGTATTTAAGTAGCATTACACCTCTGTAGAATGTTTTGAAATAATGGGTCAGCACCACAATTTCTTTGCCAATGAACTTCCATTTACTGTTAAACCATCAACTATTTTCACACTTTTACTCAATTCTAATAATTATGTTACAGTCAAGCATTGACACAGCACAGCAGACAGTGTGAAATTCTTTCTCTAAATTTATCCCATTCACCAAGAGAAGCAGGGGGCTGCCAACTATGAGGGGTGCCCGGGGAGCAGTGTGTGGGGACGGTACCGAGGAGCAGTGTGTGGGGACGGTACCGGGGAGCAGTGTGTGGGGACGGTACCGAGGAGCAGTGTGTGGGGACGGTACCGAGGAGCAGTGTGTGGGGACGGTACCGAGGAGCAGTGTGTGGGGACGGTACCG
>JBBJLS010057643.1:0-13073 GCA_037577275.1 Bryconaethiops microstoma
AGAGGGAGAGAGAGAGAGGGAGAGAGAGAGAGAGAGAGAGAGAGAGAGAGAGAGAGAGAGAGAGAGAGAGAGAGAGAAAAGAAGAAAAGGGAAAGATAGGTAGAAGCTAGACTTAGTATAGTACGTCACTTGCTGGGTGTGCGGCTGTGTATGTTTAGATTTGTGTGTGTGTGTGTGTGTGTGTGTGTGTGTGTGTGTGTGTGTGTGTGTGTGTGTGTGTGTGTGTGTGTAAGGGAGCTTTCTGGGGGCTGATGGTGGGCCTGACTGTTGGGGTCACACGGATGGTTCTGGAGTTTGCCTTTCCGCCCCCTCGTTGTGGTGTTTTTGACCCCGCCCCCTCGGTCCTGAGGAGCGTCCACTATCTCCACTTTGCCATTATCCTCTGTTTCCTCACGGTCATCGTCATTGTGGTGGTCAGCCTCCTCACACCTCCGCCCACGGAGGAACAGGTGTGTGTGGATTTACCTGCATTGATTTACCTGCATTAGTTATGGAATATTAAAGTTAGTAACATTTATTTTGGCTAAAATAAAATATGGGCAATCTGTGTTAGTCCCCCAAAGCCTGTTCATATTTTTTTCAACACGAAGCAAAAAATGATGTGACTTTTGGTTGTAGTGGAACCTTCACATAAAATCCTGTTTTGTTTTATAGATACAAGTCCTCAATTCCTTAAGGAGTAGTGATGAGGAATGTATCTTTATTAACTAAAAAGTGCAGATAATATATATATATATTCCTTTCTATAACAGACTAGTCATAAACAGAATACTATACAGCAAGATAATCTAACAACGGCTATAAATATACTTCCATACTGCAGTCTTTTCCACTGAATGAATGTGTTAAAAATCAGACTGACCAATCAGGCTCTGTTGTCATGGTTACAGTCCAGACAAATGCTCACAGTACAGCTTGTGGTACAAAAATGTGTTTGAATAGCAACATTCTAACTGTAGGCATGCATAAATTATTAGAAAATACATAAAAGATCATAGAATGAAAACTGGTTATAGTTATTTTTGATACACCTTTGTGTACTGTAGTCTGTTTTTGTCAAGTCTTTTTGCAGAATGAAATGATAAATCTGTTTTTCCTTTCTTTAAAATCTCCACCATTGAACATGACCTGAATGTTCCACAAAATTGCAGTCTAATTTTTACGAATAAAAAGCACACAAATTTTGAAAATGAACACACATTTCTTATATTCGTAGTCCACTTATTTCATATCATTGTGTTTAATTGCCTAATTTTGCAGCCTTCTGAATAGTATCAAACAAATTAAATTTAATTGAATTGTGGTGAAATTTGAAATGACAAGAATTTGATATCAGAATCAAGAACCATCTGTCTGTCTGTCAATCTTACACCTCTCACGTATATTAACCAACACATACCATTTAACTTATCTGCATTCAGGCAGCTTTGATGAAATAACATAACATTAAATGTATGATCATGTAATAATGTGAGCCTGTCATGTGTGTTTTGTTGTTTTAGTTGTGTAACCTTACCTGGTGGACCCTCAAGAGCGGTAATGACAGAGATATACCACTACAGAAAATATCTACACTCAGTCGCAGATCAGAGGGTATGACACACACACGTGCTAACAAATGTGCTAGTGTTTGGGTGCACCTTGTTTTTTTTTCCTCTCTTTTTTTAAGTGACTTTAAGTGTCTTAACTTCTGCATATTTGCGGTTGGGGTGTGTTAGGAGTAAAAAGTGCACTGTGCAAAAGTTGTAGGCATAATCTGTTGTAGTTTATTCACTGTAAGAGATCAGTAGTTGCTTAAAGTAGTTCAGTACTTGCTTAAAAAGAATCTGAATGTCTAAACAGTTTTTCCTAACTGAAATTCATATGGTAAACAACTAAGTAAACAAGATAATTTCTTTTCAATGTGAGCACACACAGATTGGTATTCCTATATTTGTGAGGACATTCCAGTGAGTAATGCTGTATAACTGAGACTTACACCTAAACCCATCCCTGACCTCAAAAGGCTTTTTAAAAAGTTGAATTTGTGGCAAACAACAGCACATTTCCACTTCTACACATTTTCCAGTATTGGTATCATTAGGAGGACATTATCTCAGAATGAGATAAATACATGCACACATAAACACACACACACTTTCTCACACATTTAAAAGTGTGTCATAAACTTTATTTACTTATTAACACCAAACACAAGATTTATTTATGTTTTGGTTGTGATTCCATTTTTGTCTATATTTGTGTGTGTATGTGTAAATAAAGATATAAATAAATAGATACAAAGAAAATAAACAACATAATTGTCCAAACAGTGTGAGGAAGTTTAAAAACAGAAGTCTTTCACAATTCTCTGGACCAGTTTTCCTCTCTTCCCTAGTTTTCTTCCGAAAAGGCAACACTTGGAAGTTCCTTTCTTCGAAGTTCTTTTTTCACGTCTATTTCTTTTTGTTTTTAGGGTGTGGGTCAGTGCGCAGGGGAAAGTGTGTACGAGCTCCTGGGTTTTGTAGTCCTCGGCCTAACCGCAACACTCCAGGGACTCCACCTCCCATGATTCATAACACCAGAGAAGACCCCTTTTGGTTAAGGTTCTGTTGTGCCAATGCCATTATTCTCATGTGTGTGAACATCTTTCTTTATGCTTACTATGCATAACACATCCACATCACACATGAAAACTGTTCATTCTCTTCTCACAAAGGCAAAACACAGCATCAGATCTATACAACGTGGTCAGTTCTTGTCAATGGTGAACTAGCCTTTCGATTTTGGCCATAAATGTTGGTCAAAAAATTAGGATAAATTGTGGACAATTCTTACAGTTTTTTTGTGCTAAACTTACACTTCAATATCTTTCAGGAAATTCTAGATTAAACATTAGAAGCTTATAAAAGAAATTCCACATGTTTCATTTAAAGCTTGTGTGAAAATAAAATATATATTTGAACTTGCATGTATCAGTTAGCCCTGGCACAGAACTGCTGTTTTCTTTTTTTAATAAATGAATGCAGTTTTAATTGGACTATGGAATATCTATGACTTGCAGAAGGACTAGAGCGACTTTTCTCCCACAAAATTGGTTCCACCCATTGTAAATCCACTTATGTCAGTAATTTATCTAATGTGTGAATCTCCTGAGAACATAATCTATACAAGAACTAACCACGCTATATATATCTAGATGCCACAGGGGAGGAGAAATCCTCATTGAAGCATTTCAATATTATATCAAATATTTCATAAAATAATTAAAATAATTACAGGCATGCATTTTTAGTACCCAGAAATCATTTCTTTGAATGTCTTGAAGGCCCTGGGGGTTCCCTTCTCACTCTTGGGCAGTTCTTCTGTATAACATCATGTATACTTTTTTATCACATGCTTACCATTCAGAACAGGCCTCTCAGACTCTGAGCATTGCACAGTTCTTTGTTTTTCTGGCTCAGATGCACAAATTTCTGCTTGTAAGGTAATTAGCTGTGCTTCAACATCCAGTATACACCAGTCAGCCACCTCATTAAAACCACTGGCAGTGAGTGAACAGTCAGTTCTTGAAGCTGATGTGTTGGAAGGAGGAGCCTGGACGAGTTTAAGAGTCTTTGTTGATAATAACATTTACAAGTACCAAATTGTGATGGATTTTATCCTGGATCAGAACATCTCCAAACAGCAGGTCTTGTGTGATATTCTTGGTGTGAAGTGGTCAGTATCTACCAAAAGGGGTCCATCAATGGGGTCATGGGTGCCCATACTCACTGATGTGTGTGGGGAAATGAAGGCTAGCCTGTCATGTGGACGCCTGGGTGTGTGTGTCTCTTACCTGGGGAAGACATGGCACCATGATGCACTATGGGAAGAAGACAACCCAGAAGAGGCAGTGTGATTCTTTTGGGCAATGTTCTGCTGCTAAATTGTTGACTCTGTCTTTCATGTGAATGTTACTTTGACCCAGCCCACCTACATAAACCTTGTTGCAGAACAAATACATAGCAACTTGATTCCTCAATCGTAGTGGATCTTTTCAGCAGGATAAGGCATCCTGCCACACTGAACGGTTTGATGTTTTCCAAATTCCCCAGACCTTAATCTGATCAAGCATCTGTGGGATGTGCTGGACAAACTAGCCCGATCCCACTTCACAACTTACAGGAGTTTAAGGATACCATAGCACAACTTCAAATATCTTGTGGAGTCCGTGCCTCAATGGGTCAGAGCTGTTTTGGTTTCACTATGGCGACCTACACAATCAACAGGCAGTTTTAATGTTATGGCTGGTTGGTGTATCTTTACAGAAGAAAAAGGATTCTTAACTTTAATGTAGGTCATTGTAAAGAGATTTTATTCCAAGAGCTTTTGGACCACTTCTTTTGGTCCATTCACTCAATGCAATGGGCAGCTGGTAGTTTTGAATGCTGTAAAATGAAAAACAAATAACAGAAAAAATTAACAATCAAAACTAAAAATATACTTATTCATGCAACAGCACACTCTACAATATGTTTGTCTGCCAGACACATTACACAACCAGTGAAGAAATGTTTGTCTGGGACTAGGTCAAGGAAGACAATTTCAGCTAATCTAAAACAGCTCCTTTGGCTCTTCAACTGAAATCTGTTTATTTCAATTCTTGAGTAACTCCCATTCAAATTCTTTATACGTGTTTTAGGCTTAGGGTGCTAGTTAAATTTCTCACGCAAAAAGGCAAGACTTTATTGCTCTGCTTTTGAGACAAGTTGACACACATGCTTCGCAAGTCGTTAGCATTATTTGTAATGTCAGCTTTTGTTAATTAGGTTAAAGTATATGTTCAGTTTCTTTGAACCAAATTACTTCTCATATCAGTCGGTTATTCCAAGCCCTCGTCAAAGAGTGGATTGAGCAATTTACAGCAACAGTGACTCTTCCCATAGAGAGGTCATCCAGACAAGATTGCACTTGTGAACAAAGCCTGAAAGGCTTCCAAGTATGTCCATTTCACAACCACAAAGCTCCTAGTTTACCAGTTTATGTCTTTTTTACACATGTGGGAATTCCTTCAGCAACTGTTCTTTTACAATTATAACTTTCAATATTAACACATGTCACACTGATGACTAGAAAATTTGTTCAAAGCAAGTGAATCAATTTCTTAAATCCAAACACAAAAGAGCTTAACATAAATTTATGCAAGTACAAATAAAGTAACCAATTGAGACATGTTATAATGCAAACTGTCAATGTTTTAATTCACAGATGTTAGTAATTCTCATTTATAGTCATATTTTCATGATGGTTGCTTTAAGAACTTGTGACAGATGTTGCAGAATGGAAGCACCAGTGAAGCCGAATCTGATGAAAGGTTCTTTGACTGAAAACTTTATCATATTTTTGTATTTTTGTGTGGTTGTTATATCCATTTGACGTAATTATGGTATTAATGAAGGGAAAAAAGGACAAACATTAAAAATCATTAGGCAAAGCGTAATCCAGGCTGTCTCATTTTGTCTGGGCGGGGTGTGCATTTGTGCTGTGCTCACAAAGAAACTGTCAAGTGATGGCAGGTGGAGCCATTTGATTGACACTTCTGGGTCTGTTCGCATACCGCTTCATGGCTCAGTAGGAATTCTAAAAAGACCTACATCCCCAACAAGAGAACTGGGTGTGTAACTAAATTATAATATTTAGTCTGTTTTTTCAGCTTTGCAGGTGTTCCTACAATTCTACTTAAGTTACCTCTGACCCAAAATAAGTAGCTGATAAATTTTATATGTAGTTTTATAACTGCTTAATTTCACCTTCTAATTGTATTTATTAAATTTCCCATAAAATATATCATTTCCAGATGGAAGCTTTAAATAAATAGAGAACTATTTAATAAATAAATAAGGATTTTCTCTGGCTATTGGAAAGCAAAAAGACTGATAGCACAGAAAAAGCAGAAAAAGGTTTCCCCAATCTAAAAACCAGTAGAAAAATTATAAATGAGCCCAGAACAGTGACTACTGTAGTTTTAATTTCTTTTTACTGTTAAGAGTTGTAAGAATTGTTAAGAATTGTACTAGTGTATCAATTGTACTTGTGTATCATTATGTAACTTGGCTTGCCTTGTATCTGTGTTTTTGATGTATTTTCGTAGTTTGAAAATGTCAGCATCTATTAGCATTGTTTCAAACTGAGGAATGGGCCAGTAGAAATGGTCTAAAATTGACATAGAATGAATTCTTGTCCCATCAACTTACACTGAAGGATAGGGACATTTTTCTCTTTCATGTAAAGGTGCTTTTATTCCAACAGCAATGGCATGCAATATGTGGTTGCTCTTGAATAAAATGTTACATCACCAAAATACCTGTCAACACAAGTAAACAAATACATCAACTGAGTTCATGTAACATTTTATTCAGTCACATATTTGAATCATGTACAAAGCACCATTTTTTCAGGACAGATTGAAAGCAATCCAGCTATAATAACAGATTCAAAAAGCATTCAAAAAAGGTCATTTTAATTACTTCAAACCTTTGATATTGATGTTGTAAGATGGTATACAGCAAAATAAAAATAAAAAACTAAATATAAATGACAAGTATAAACTTATCGAAACATATGATTGAAAAACAAAGAGAGTAAACTTGCAGTCTTACAATAATTCCACATTTGCACTCTCATGATTTAAGATGGTTTTGTTTTTGCCTTATGCCAATAAGAAAGATAAAATATTGTTAAAATATTGTTTTATAAATTCTATAGCAATACTTTGGTCCTCAGAAGTTTGCTGATAATAAGCAATTTGATTTACTAATTTACAGAGTTCAAAGAGTTTAAAGTTATGCTGGAGTGATGTAAAATATTGTGTCCAGCTCTGTAAAACCTGGCATTTAAGAAACCCTTTAGAAAATCCTACCTTGTAGCTCTAACATGTAATTGTACCATTATAAACTCTGTATGTACTTATTCTATAGCCCCTCTGATCCACAATTTAAGTTATCCATCTACTGTCCCTTCATAATACCTGCTCAACAGTGATCCTCTGATCAGAAACTGACCAATGATGAAAAGGTTATTGTAGTGGTCACCAATGCTAATCCTGGAGGTCTACTTTCCTGCAATGTTTAACATGTCCACTCAGGGACTTCTGAAGAAGTTCATTAGCCAGGTGTCGGAGATTATGGCTGGAACTAGACTGCTTAGGAAGGTAGATCTTCATGACCTGGGGTAGTGAACACTGGTTTTGAAGGTGCTTGACAAAGTGTGCATAACAAAGTGTGTAATTGTACACGTATATAATGAAGCCTTAAAGAAACTGGAGCTCATGATTTGGTCCAAGAGTGGAAGTACAAGGCAGAAGTTTCTAATGAAGTTGAAGGTGAGTTCATGTTTGACACGGACTACAGTGCATGGTCAGGAGTTTTCTTCTGTATTATTAAAAATACGGAGTGTAAAGCTGAATTTATGGCTGGGACTCTTCATATGTTAGTGATACATGGGCTGAACATATTCTGGTGGGAACACACCCACTCTTCCACGGCAACGTCCCCTCCAGCACTGAGCATCTGAGCAGTCCAGCAGGTCAATAACATCGCCACGCAAGAAACGTAGCTGACTCGCATGGTGAGGAGTAAAGTCAAAGAGGGCATGGGCATGGCGTGGTCTCTGAAAAACAAGGAAAAACAGTTAGGCTAGCTCATCATTATGTGTGGAAAAACCCACAGTAATACAAATGTTCATTAAAAATGAAAACTAATTCACATTAGTGCCTAGTCATTTAATTTTCTTTCATCGGTTTTAAATAAACCAGGTACTTAAACAAAACACAGGTAATGTATTTAATGTTAAAAAGTTTAAATAGCATAATGTTATTTTCAGTTTGTAAGTAAAACAACCCCAATCTTTGATTTTTTCAGTTCCAAGTTCAACTTCTGAACATTTAGTTTCAGACATTTTTTTTCATTAAATTTAAAATATATGCAAAAATATTTAATTCAATTGAAATATATTGTTGTATCCTATCCATTTCTATTCTTTACATTTCCCTCTGAATTACAAACCTCTGAAATATGAATTAATGAATAGTAACATTCTCCCTATCTTTTCCCTGTTTCTTGCCTTTTTGTAATGTTCTTTTGTCTTTTTTCCCATTTTCTTGTCTGTTGTTTACATCCTCCCTGTGTCATGTGCCTTAATTTTGTTTATCCTGGCCATGTGTCTGTATACCATGTGAGTATGTGTCTTAGCCCCCTCCTGTCTCCACCTATGATCAAGTGTGTCCCATTGTCTAGTCAGTGTATATATACCCCAGTGTTTGACTTGGATTGTTTCTTGCTTGCTGTTTGCCTTTGGATTCTGTGTTTTTGCCATGTGTATATTGTTTGAGTCTGGCATCCGACTTCTTGTTTTTTTCCATTAATTAACTCTGTTCACCATTACATCTACCTCCTCATCTACATCCCTACACGTAACATGAGCGCAATGTTTAAAACAATATTTAGTTTTATTGGCATGAAGGACCAAATGTCCCCACAGTATTCTGTAAACTTGCACTGTGGGGATATTTTTTACACTATAAATGCAGCTTTTATTTGAAGAACTTTGAAGAACTAAATGAGTTGCTTGTATATGTGTTGGTGTGTGCGGGTGTATTTGTGCATTATCTCACAGCTAGCAATCTCTCAGGCTCTCGCAAGAAGACAGTCCTCTCTTTGGCAATGCTGTTGATTCTGTAGAAATCCACCAGCTGATTGAGTGAGCTGAAGACCTCATCCCATATAAAGTACTGGCCTAGTCCATCTTTTAACACCTTGAAGTGCTGTACGTGGTCACCATAACTGTAGAAAACATGGGCATGAATAGGGTATTGGGAGAGAGAATAAGATAGTTTACCACAGAGATAATGAGAAGCACAGCCAATGGTTTGATTTTATCTGGAGAGTGCAATTTAGTTTGTCAATCAAGTGTGAAAAATGATCAAAGGTTCTGCGTGGTACACAATTCACCAACTTGGCTTGCTTCCTTAATGTCCTCGAGTACTTTGGACTCACACACACTTAATGACTTTGATGAAATTATATGGAAATGGAAGCTGTAAATAACTGAGTAAAAGAACTGCAAGTTAGGACTGGATTAATGTTGGATGGAAGCACTTCTGTTTGGAATCAAGAATCAACAGTACTGAGTTAATATGAAAAAGTATATGGATTTAAAAAGTTACGACTTTCATTCTAACAAAATAATCCAAAAATTCAAAGCTCAACCTTTGATTTAAAGCCATTTCTTATTGGTTAGTGAAGATTAAGTGGTCTCACTTAATTTTGACAGAAGTCTGTGTGTGTATATGTGTACACATAGTACTGTGCAAAGACAGTACTGGCTTCTCCAGGCTTCCTTCCTGATAGACTTTCAAAGTTTTTGGCTCTCCTTTTCAGTCCAGTCCCAGTCCCATTTTTTTATGTTAAGCCACACATTGACTTACGTATGAATCATTCTAGCATGACAAAGCACATCTAACTTAAGGCCTGAACCAGTGAAGAAACAGCTGCAGATGATTCCAGATGATCAGGCGGTGATCAGTATACTGTTAGTGCTGAATGTTGAGTGGTTGGAACACCTTTAACTAGGCACTTTATATCTTTAGACACCTGTCGCAATATAACATTTATTACCTTTTCTTTACTTTAATTTACTCAATAGGTCAAAGATAAGACATTTGGCAGCCAGAAAATAGTATTTTGCTCAAACAAGCTGATTCAAAGCAAAATGTAAAGAAATAGGGGGTGGCTTTTGCACAGTATCGTATATAGGACATATTGTATATAGGACATGTACTAAAGTAAAGTGACCCCTTATAGTCGTGAACACAGCACAGCCCAGCACACAGTGTGAACAGTGTGAAATTCTTTCTCTGCGTTTAATTCATTCACAAAGTGAAGCAGTGGGCAGCCCGTGATACAGCACCCAGGGAGCAGTTTGTGGTGACGGTCTCTTGCTCAAAGGTTTCTCAGTGGTGCCCCTAGCAGTCCTGAGATTCGAACCTACTGCCTTTTGATCAAAGGAGGAACTCCCTAACCATCCGACCACCAGCTGCCCATGGCTGATACATATTACATAAAGGAACATATTATTGGCACTTGAGAAAAAAATTACCCCCGTCATGACAGTGCATTAAAAACCTGTATTACTCACTTTGCATTCTATACGATTAATCCTTTTCCGGACAAACACTCGCTCAGACACACATGAAGTTATGCACATACACACACCCTTTTCCAGCGGGCCCTCTTTCATCACTTGCCAGCCCAACCCTGCCACACCTGACAAGCAACTCTCTCTCGGTCTCTCCACACACACACATTCACACTCGTAGTGCCACAGGGCACATTCCACTTGCTCAGAGTTAAAGAGGAAGTGTTGTAGAAGGAACGTGTGAGTAAGAGAGCAAGAGAAGGAGAGCGAGGGACTGTTCATACAAACATTGTCTCACTTTGTCACATTTATCACCTCTTGTTCAAAATGGTTCATTAGTTTCAAGGGGATTTATGACACCATTACAGTATTTCACATGTCTCATAACCAGAACCCCTTCTCTAATACTGTAGATATAAAACAGTGATAACTAAAACCAGTCAGTTAGCATGAATTTCATGGTAAATGTTTTACAGTACAGTACACAGAGGTGGATATTATGGTCATTGATTCAGTCCCATCATATTAACTAATTATAACCACATTGTCTAAGCAATTCCAGATGGTCCCAGTCATCCAGATTTTGTTACTCACAGACAGCATCTGAGTTAGGCACTGTTGCTTAGCAAAAACAGTTCCCGCTACCTTTCTGACTCAACCTACAAGACCGCCCTCACGCCTTTCCTGTAACGGCAGGGGGGGCACCTGTTTTAGTGGAATTGGGTGTTAATCCCTATATTACGTAACTACAAGAAATTACTTGGTAATGTCTGAGAAAGTGTAGATATTATTATACGCTGATAATCATTAAAAGCTGTTTATTTCCTTTGTATTTTGTATTTATTGGAATAAATACAAGTATTGATGCAATGAGTAGTGATTTAAAGTAATATATTCTATCAGATGAATATAGCTCAGGTGTCTAAGACTTTTGCACAGTAATGTGTGTATGTAAGTAATGTAGTTATGAGAGTGAAATGTGGACAGCACTGAGGTTGTGGGGGGGCACCCTGCTGGCCACAATTACTTTGCTGAATAAATGAACAAACTGAGCAAACTGAACAAATCAGTGCTCCTCAGAAACCCTGGTGGTGGGCAAAAAAGAAAGAAAATTGATGAAAAATCAGATGAAATGAAGACCGTCCTTCAGTTGTCAACTTGCTACTGTGGTTCAGAAATGAGCTTGCAGTCGAAACAAACATTACCATTACTTTTTATGGCCCATTTCTTTGCCTGTAATTAATATACAAATTATATATAATTGTTCATATAAATATTACATAAACGAAAGAGAAACCCATACCTGTTATACATTATATAAACATCTAACCAGGGCTTATGCTTTAAACAAAACAGCCACACACACACAGATATTTTCTACATTTTCTTTTCTGAAGCTTTTCTAAAACATGCAATGAACTTGGGGGGCCATTAGAACCTTCAGAGTGTAAATAGGCTCCTGAGTGTAAATTCCAGTAATGGCCTGGTTTCCCTGGAAGCTTTCTTGAACTCTGATACCTAATCACCCTTCATGACCAAGCACATCAAGAGATGTATGCAGATGACTCATGAGATTTCAGATTTCCCAATTTTCTTCTTGATTTTTAGTCAGACAAGACATGTTTGGTGTCTGAGTTTTGCTGGACAGGATGTAGCTAACAAGGAATGGAGGCCAACACTAGCTGAGCCATGAGCCAAACGTCTAGAATTAATGAGGAAAACTGATTTTTGCTCCTGTAAGAGGAGCTCTGCATCTGTTCAGAAGCTCCAATATACATCTGTCCGCAGGAGCTTTCCGCTTCTCTAACCCTTTCATCAATGAAAGTCCCATGAATGCCCTTGAGGAACCCTGTAGCGTATACACACACAAATTTACTTTCTCTCTCTCTCTCTCTCTGTTGCTCTGACTCATTTATGAGCATCTGACTCATTAGTGCTAGCTCGTAGTACAAAACACAGAAAGCAGCCAATCAGTGTTGAGTCACTGGCACTCAGTTAAGACCTGCTGATCCAAGGTCAAATTAATGCTGCCGATGGATAATCTCTTGGTATCATGAGATTTTGATACAAGCGGCAAGTTGTTGTTCACCGAGGTCAAGTATTGCTCAGACTGGTTCTTTTATATGCAATCTTTGAGTCACAACCAAGAGATCACAGTTGGGGTCACTGGATTAGAAAACAAAGTCTGTTAAAATGTCATGCTAATGCACTTAAAGTCAAACAATAACAGTGATGAAATAAAAGTGATTAAAAGTTAGGTTATTAAAAAATGAAGAAAAAACATTTCTGCCAGAGGCTTTATGGAGTTCTAGTCATATGTTAGCACTAAGCTAACAGCGATGTATTAGGTTTGGTCATCTGATGGACATCTGAGGCTTGTTAAAAAAAAAACACCATGTTTTATTTGAGGCTAACAGACATTTAACTTACATTTATAACTTGTACAACAGCATAACTTACATTTAATTTGTAAATTGCATTTCTACAGTGATTCCTGTAGTTAAGAGTCCTGTTCACCATCTGATAAATGCACTGATTAGACTGACGATCGTATTCACAGTGTAGAACATCGTGAAGGTTTAGCATGTTGTTTTCGCTCAGGAAAATGCTCCCTCCCTTTCAATATGTAATTGGTCATTTCTAATTATGTTTCATATAGTGCATCAGTCTTACAACAGCAAATGAATGCAGTGCTAATGAGCTGGGATTTTGTATTGCACACATGATCACCCCTCACTTCTACCCTATTCGTTATCATTGTTTTCAACTGCATCTCATGGACTATTTCTCAGTTTTTTCGTGATTTTCATTTTCTTTCCCCATTTGAACCTGGATGGTTGCATCAGCCACTTTAGTATTCAGACACTGCACAAACTTATGAATTATTTACACACACATACACATGTGTGTGTGTGTAT
>JBBJLS010057654.1:0-13073 GCA_037577275.1 Bryconaethiops microstoma
TCATGGCTGTTTGGGTAGAATTGGGTGGTCTTCGCGTGACGTTCAGTCAGTTGGCTCAGTGCACTCACTTTGGATTGGTTGGATCCTTTCTTTGAACTGTATATAAGATGTCGTCCCACTCATGGCTCTGGAAATGAGATCTCAATAAGTGTTTGAGGTTCCATTAATCTCTGGACTTTTCATGACACAGCATGAAAAAAAAAACAACAATTGTGGGACTTTATTTTATTAGTTAAACAGTGGATCATAAAGATCAGGTGCTGCCACACCATTCTATGAGGTCTGAAGTAACTATGTGAATTCTGAGTCCTGAGGTAAACAATGATACAACATTTACATTAAAGGTTTTAAGTAGGGCTGCAACTAACGATTATTTTAATAATCGATTAATCTGACGATTATTTTTTCGATTAATCGGATTAAAACCGAGAAAATCATTCATTTCCATCCCTTTATTCAAAAACAGAACTAAAATCTTTAGAAAGTGCACAAACACGTTGCTCCTTGAGCTGTTATAATAATGATAAAATAAAAATGGACTAACAAAAAAAAAAAATACACGTGTGCTTTACATCTGCCAAATATAGACTTTTTTTAAAAATAAAGTGCCACCTGAGCTGCCAGAACAATAAATAATTTATTTAAAAAAACCAAACAATACAAATCAGAAAATTTAACAGGATTTGTTTGAATGTCAGAACTTGTTTACACTGCACTGCAGAAACACACACTCACAAACTCTCACACACTTACTCTCTCTCACTCCCTTTGTTGACAAAATTACTAAGTAAGAAAAGCTTTTTTGCAGTGTAGTTATACATGACAACAGATAGAAAAATGAATGGTCCAAAAAAGGCGAGTGAATAAAAACGTGTCTTTAGTCTTGCATTGCAAAGGGCAAAGTAACTACACCACCCTGCTCTACTACTGCTATTAACGAGCTAACGCTAACTTGTCATGCTTAAGATGGATAACGAGTAAACACCAGCACCAGGGACATTACGTTCCTCACTTCAAAACAGAACAAAAGTAGGGTTCTGTAGTGACTTACCCTGCTGTTGAACTCCCTTCCTCTTCGTCAAACACTCCAACATGTTTGCGTTTCAGGTGCTGGATCATTGCAGTGGTACTCCCGTGCCATGCCATGTCGCTTTTGCATATTAGGCAGTTAACGGACTTTTTCTGTTTATTTAGTGTGAAATGCTGCCATACCTTGGATGACTTGGGTCGCATGGATTTCTCTGCCTCGTTTTTTAAAAAAAAATTGGCTCCGCCCTGTCTACGAACCTCAGAACTCTGTAGCATCAGTGCGGGAGAGAGACCGAGTGTTCACTCCGCTCCGCGCTCAAATAAAGTTTAAAAAAAAATAAAAAATCAAATGTCTCTGCGTCGTGCGACACAACGAATCGATTATGAAATTCGTTGCTAACTCTTTTAGTAATCGATTTTTATCGATTTAATCGATTCGTTGTTGCAGCCCTAATTGCGATATCAATTTTCGAACACCCCTACTAGTGACTAGTTTTTACTCTGGCTAATCTGTCAAAATAAGCACTACTGGTTCTGCATTGTAGTGTATTAGTATCTCTACAATTAATTGAATTTTATGGATGTTAAATTTAAATAATTAAAATACTGTATTAAACTAAAAACAAACCTTTTAGAAATGGTAACACTGCTATTTTAGGTGCATTATATGATGCTTGTTATCTATGAAACATGTCAATGAAATATCAATAAAACTGGAAAGCAATATCAAGGTTCACAGATACTGCTGAAGTATCACTCAGCCCTCCAAACCAGTGAAACAGTCTGACAGGATTCATGGTTTCAGATTGTGGGTGCAGAAAAGCACTAGCATGTAAGGGAAGTGGCCAAAAGGACTGTTCAGTTCTGCTGTTCGAGCTCAAGGACTGTTTAAGCGGAAATCTCTGCCGAGGCCCCAGCGCCTCAGACCCCCGGCCAAAGCACTTTGTAGTCGGACATCAATGAGTTCGGCCCCTCTCTGAATGCTAATCTGTTCTGTGGTGCACTTTCATCCGACACACAGCTGTTTCATTGCTAATTAGATCACAGGACAAAGCAACAGCTGTTTTATTACTGTGACACACAGCCTCCATTACAGACAACAGCAGCACAAACGCGCCAAGAACACATGTTTGGCAGCACACCAACTGTGAGCAAGGGTATGAGACCTGCTGCACACAACTTCCCACATGCAGTCGGGTCACATGACGAAAAAACTTTAGATCTCCCGCCTGCTCACACAGGCATCAGCGAAATCTATAGATCTGCAAAGTCACTGCAGGCTTCAAAAGGAACAAACAAGAACTCTCCATATGACTGCATTTTCAGATAAGAACAACACAGTAGAACAGAACAATATTTGGTTAGTTGGTATAGTAGATAACAACACTGCCCTCCAAGCAGGAGAATGGGTTTCGATTGCAACACGCCCCACTATACCATGAAGAGTCCCTGGTCAAGTCTCCCAACACTACAATCAGCTGTGATCTGTGATACGCAAAAATTGTAAGTTGCTTTGGATAAAACAACTTACGATGTAAACGATGTAAACATAAAAATAGCACTCATGCATGGCTGAAGTTGTGGTATTTTGTAATTAAAATATTTATATTTTAACATGTATTAAGCTCACTGTTAGACCAAACCAGAGTACCAAACTGTATTTCAGCTGTAGTCTGAATAGGTCAAACAGGTAAAAATAGTTACCTATTTTTTTTCTTTTCATATTGCTATATTCTGATTTAGATTTGAATCAGTGACAGTCTACATATTTGCTTAGTCATTATAGTCTTAAACAGTAAAAGCTCTCAACATGACATTCTCCACCACTGTGCTTAGTCACCCAGGGTTTTCGACATTCTGCAATGTTCTAAAGATGTTTCCCGTCAGCTCATGGAAGGCGCACACTAAACAGTTAAGGATTTCACAACGCTGAAGTCTGACCCCACGACGTCCACTGTGTCATCGCTATGTCATTGTGCAGCACTGTGCTGTATTTTAGGGGAAAACACAAGGTTACTGAGAGTCACTGGGGAGCTTCGGGCCGAATCCTGAACAGCCTGTCAGTTTACGACAACCCCAGATCTTACCAAAAAAACACAGCAGGGCTTTCTAACATTCACACATGAGCTGGATCTAATCAAAGGATCCTGTACTGTGTAATTTACAGTAAAATGGGCATTCTGAATACCTTAATATGGCCTAATATTAAAACTTAAGACTAAACTTCTCTCAGATCTTACTGACCATAAACTCCATCTCAGTACAACAAAAGAGTATCCTAAAGACAAATACACGAACCATGAGCTAAACCAGGGAGTGTGTATGGTTTGCTGTAGGGCTGCAACTATCGAATATTTTTGGACTCAAGTATTCTGACGAGTATTTTTCATCGATTAATTGAGTAATCGAATAAATCATACTTTTGTGTTTTTAAACAACTATATCAATAGTGTGTTATGCAACACGAAAGGCCTATTAAAATGAGCAAGGACTTTTCGATTCGCGTTGCTCCATGGGGCAAGCACTCAGCAACTTCAAACTCCACAGACTGACAGGTCTCCAAGAGACCTTTCCAACGAAACCAAGCATGAAGCTCTCCTCCCCAGGAAACCGGAGTAACGGGCACGCAAACGTCCATGCTCTATTGCTCCATGGGACAAGCACTCAGCTGTACCAAGCTCCACAGACTGATAGTTCTCCGTGAGACCTTTCCAACGACCCCTGGTTTGCCCTTCTAGCCCACGGGGATCCGGAATTATTAGCCAAAGACCTCCCCCATTGTTCTCTCCGGGGAGGGGGTGGGGTGGTTCTGAAGGTCAGAGCCAGCTGTCATGGAGCATTTTCCCCTGTAGCTCAGCCGGGGAGACTTTAGACATTTTCTGCCTTTTATGCTCACCGGGATCTTCATTTTCCGCCATTTCCATAGAGAGCAACATTTTTTGAAATGCACATCAGTTACAACAGTCTGTATGAAACAATGACCGGAGCTGCGCAGTAGTCTACAAAGCGGGAGTGATACGATAGCAGACATTTTAATAGATGGATTTGTGACCTAAATTAAACGAAGCCTTAAATGAACATTTTTGTAATCGAATTATTCTAGTTACTCAAATAATTGTTTCAGTGTGTTCTATATTGGATTGGAGTACATGTGTCGCTCTTTCAGTATGTTAAGTCACATTAAGTGTTTCAAAATGTCCTTAGTAACCAGGACACGAGGCAGTTATAATCTGAGACACTTGCCGTATAATTAAGTCCGTCCATGTCAGCGTCGCCCTCCTGTAACCAGTCGTAAAAGTCCTGGGCGTTATCTGTAGGGTCTCCCTCTCCGTAAGTGGCCATGCAGAAAATAGCCAAGGAGTTATCAATTTCTTTCATACGAGAAAGTTCACTCTGAAAAAGAAGAAGAAGAAGAAGAAGAGGGGGGAAAAAAACCCCCCAAATTGCTCAGGACCTTCATATCTGATGTTACAAATCAAAATAGTCACAAGAAATGGTAGATATTACCACCAATATCTGATGCGCTATTGAGATATATATATATATATATACATACACACACAAACACACACACACATACATATATACACTATAGAACTATATAGATTTAGCCCTAGTTTCCAGATTTTATACGATTATGCATCAGTTAGGAATATAATATCAGTGCAGCCTTATTACTACAGCTTTGTCACTGAAAGAGTGATTCTGTAGTGAGATGTTACCATGTCATATTCCTCCGGATCGGCTGCCATGCCCTTCATGCCATAGCGCTGGCTGTCTTTAGAGAGCCTGTTGGCAAACTCTTCAGCTGTTCCTGTTTGTGATCCATAAAACACCACAATGTTCTTGCCCTGATTATCAAAAGAGAAAAGGTCACTATAGGCTATAGCCTTGCTTAAATCAGACACAGCCATTCAAATGCAGTGTTCGCATCATACAGGCAGCTCAGTTCAGTCTTTATACAGAGCACAGACACAACTACATTTACATTTACATTTACGGCATTTAGCAGACAACTACACAGCACAAGAGACAAAACAACTTGTTTTGTATACATAAAGCAATGTAAACACGCATGCTTACTGTTTTCTTCATCTTTTCAATGAAACTGGTTTCCCTTGCAGCTGGGGCTCTAAAGAAAGAGATCAATACAGTTATGCATTATTCAAACAAATATGGTTATTACTTTTACAAACAATACTAAGGATGAATCTGAGTGAAAACAACAGTATTCTGCAGGTCGTCTACAGAGGACACACGAAGCATCAAAAACAGAATGTTTAAAGCAATTAAATACATTACTTTCAGTGGTTAAAAGACCTTCAACACCAAGTTATTTGAATATTTGTCCTGTTTTAATGACAGGACAAAAATGAAGGACCTCTGGCTAATCATTCAACTCGGGGTTCACAGTAAGACTAGAAGATAAAAGGCAGTGTTTTGCACAGCATGCATCATGTTCTCTGTTTATCCAAAGCGATAGCAGCTCTGGATGAGGAACCGTCATGAGTTTGCATACCAGCTCAGCCCCCGTTTCCTATGAACTTTGGAATACGTTCGTTGTGAACATTAACACTCGCCTTGGTTTATATATACGTTCTGCCTAAATAATGTTTACCTGTTATGCAACAGGTGCGAGCAGCATGACGAGATTTTATCTTGGCGCTGAACAAATGAGAGATGTTTCATGAGAGAGAGAGAGAGAGAAATTACTTCTCTTTAAAGGATTTAATGCAGTGCAGTGCTTTATATGGTGACTGTTCTGACTTATCAAACCTCAGAAAGATGAAATAACGTGACATGCATCATGAAAATGCTAAGTATGTTGTTGACATATTGCCCACTGATATACATGCATAAACAAACCAAACATGATAACACACAAAGGCAGTACGAGAGTGGCCGCTAAAAGGAAAGCAGCAGGTAAATCCCCACCTGTCTGCAGCGGCCAGTCTGTCCTCTGGAAGAGAAAACACACAACCCATGTCCTCAGAGAATCAGGAAGACGGCAAAACCAACCCGACAGGATACAATTGTCCAACCACCGCAGGTCCAGAAGGTGAAAAAATGAAAATCACACATCACTGTGTCATTTGTGTGAGAAGTATGACATCTTCTTCCTCATGGCTACAGAGAAAGAGTTTCCTGTAGTGGAATTGAAGGCTGAATCCTGAGGAGAACTTCGAGGTCCACAGTCGGACGTGTTTTTTCCCAGTACAGTAAAAATAAAAAGTCAGGAGTGAATCCCCAGTCCAAACAGAACAAAGTGTCCTGAATCAATCCAGAGAAGAGGAGAAGACGACAAGCCAAGGCTGGAGAACATCAGAGCTCACGAGCAAACGTTCAGAAATTGTTCCCTGCGTCACTGAAGACTGTGACGAAAGGAGCGCCTATACTTACTCACTCCCTCACACACCATCCACAGGCGCCGGCAACATCTGGCAACCACAACGGCCGCTATGGTGGGAAAGAAACCTAGACTGCTTAATGAAACATCCCATAAAAACGAGCAGTACTCTGGCTCAAATAAATACAGAATCGCTCGGGACCGAAGCCAAGGGGACCTCGGCAGATCCTGCCCCCTTCCAGCGTTTAAACACATGGAAAGGGGCGCACAAAGAAAAGCACGATGTCTGCGGTTCTGTAACCCTGGCAACAGTTGTAAGAATGACAATGTTGAGGGGAAGAATGACTGAATGCTTTGGCGCCCGCCCCTCGCTCACGTTAACCCGCTCTGCCCGTTTGAGCGTCGGAGGGACTCAGGCTGCCATGGCAACCTCATCTGTCATAAAAGGCCTCTGTAGTGACAGACCAGGCCCCGCGCCATTTGGCGAAATGGCCAGAGCACATTAGAGATGGTCTCGGCCGGAGAAAGGAGGGAGGAAAAAAAAAAAACAGAGGGCCAGAAAGAATGGTGGGCTTGTCTCTCGGCTCAACTTTCCACCTCGAGAGAAAGAGCTGGCTGGCCTTTTACTCTCACACTCTGCGGAGAACCGGGGGGGTGGGGGGTGGGGGGCACATCTAAAAGGGGGATATGGGGGGGGTGTTGGGCAGGCTCAATACAAGATGCACTCTTTCACTAACACAGTTCAGGAACAGGAACGGAAACAGTATGGGGGCAGGGACTGAACCCCAGGCACAAACCACAGCTCTCACTCAAGCCATTCCAAACAGACCCAGGACAATCTGTGGGTTTACTGAACTGCAAACTCCTCAGTGCAGAGTAAAAAAAGATCTTTTCCTCAAGAGAGAGAACGAGAGGACGAGAGACTCAACTTAGGGTCAAGCATGTTTTCTGAAGCTGTTCATGTCTGCGTGCGTTTTCACATGTGGTCAATGGTCTCCCGAGAGAGAGAGAGAGAGAGAGAAAGAGAGAGAGAGAGCGCGTGATCATTCTGATAATGCTGAGTGAAAAGTAGAGTTAAAAAACTTTCAGTAAAAGGACCTATATGATGTTTATTTGCAATAAAAGTTGAATGTAGTTTGTAAATAATGTTAAAGTTTCAAAAAGTGCCTTTTACTCTTTAGTCATTACAGACCGTATATATACTAAACTGTTTTCGTGACATCACAAAATATATTTACATATCCTCTTATTCAGTCCACAACAGTTTAGCCCCACTGTTTTCTTTTAATAATGGGGAAATCTTGTGTTGGTTGGAAGAATCCAGGTTTGGTTCTTCAAACACAAAGCAGATTAACCAATAAATTCACTATTTAAAAATCCAAGAACATCCTTAACGGAGAAAAAGCATAACTGAAGCCTTAACAAGAGCGGAGAGGCCAAAAACTGAAGTAAATCTCTCTTACGGCTCATTTTACACAACCATGCTGACAGGAGAAAACTGATGCAGGAGATTTCCTCTTTCAGAGAGATAGTTGAAGTACTTTCAAAATGGAAATAAAAATTGCGTGAGTAAATGTTCTTTAAAGAGAGTGGGCTATTTGTAGAGGAGGAATCCCAAGACCTGAATACACGTTGACCTTTCTACCGCTTCTTTTAGTGGGTGTGGGCGATTGCAATCAGTGAAAAAGTGAGATAGAGTGTTTTAACCAAGGTAAAGTGCACCAGCAGTGGTCACTGGATCCAACTGGGGTCAGCAAAGACCGAGCTCAGTCAGTGTCAGTGACCTGACTGTTGAGGGAGAACAAATCAATAGTCTAGTTGGAAATGTTCTGACATGGACCTATGAGAAACTATTTCTCAGTAATAAACTCAAATTTACAACATTCTATATCATAAAAGAGCTCCAACTATAAAAGATTTGGTCCTAGTTAATATACAAAGGTTTACAGGCATGATAAATCATGTCTAATGTTAAAACTGTGTTAATGTAAATTAGACTGACTTCCACGTGACCAATCAGTTGTTTCAGATGGTAAAAAGTCTTCCCAGAAGTCACAAAAGCCCAGTAATTACAGTGTGTCCATATCACAAGCCCCACCCACTCCCTGCCCACTTTAAATCTGTATCCAGATGTCTAGTTTTGATCAGTGACCATGTCTCACAACGTAAGGTACATCAGAAACGCTTGGAAGAGAGTGAGGGGTTTACATTTCTCAGCTTTACAGCTTTTTATATTTCTCCATTTTTAAATACTGTACTGAAATGATCACAACCACATCAATACACCTAGTCCAAATCAAATTATCAGTGCCTGCTAAAAAGGTCCAATAATCCAGTAAAGGACAGGGTGTTAAATTCACATGGTTTTTCCTCTTAAAAATGTAATGTTGGATGTCACAAACCACTGTTTTCATCAAGACAACACATTAATAGAAATATACATCCCTTCAGTGGCCTTTTAATGTCTCTGTAGGTACAAAGGTCAATAATTAACGTTTCCATGGCAACAGAGATCACAGCAAGTAGAAAGTTCCGATTCCACATGCTGATCCGTTTTTCTATGGCCAGCACAGACACGCACACACTGTGTTCAAATCTACAGAAGACTTTTAAAAGTGTTCAGCTGTTAAAACAGATTTATGATCAGTACTTACGGAGTATCGAGCTTCTTGAATTCTGGGATAGCCTCGGTTTTCTTGCGGAATATGAACCAGTAAATGATGAGTCCTGCGATGAGAGAGAAGAGGAAGATGTCCAGGTTACTGAGGAAAGGCTCTCCCTCCTCCATCAGCTCCGGCTGCGTTGAGGGCTCCGTCTGTGGATCTGCCATGTCTGAAAGGAGCTCTGAAAGACCAAGAGAGTTCTGTCACCATCAACAGCTAATAAACAACCACAGTAATTCAAATTTATCAACAGAGGAATTACAGAAGGGGTGGACAGTATTTCTGTGTCCTGAAACATTTACTTTTTTATGTTGTGTCGCTTTAAGTAATGCATTACTACCACATTACCTATGCGCTCAGGGGCATTCAAAGGGGCATTCATTTCATTAGTTTCTTACCAAATTGTATTTTACATGAAAAGCCCACCCACACTTTAAGGTAGTAACAAATATCATTTGTATCATGATATTGCTCTTTGGTTTTAGCAGCATTTTTAGAGAAATTATGACATGTAAGGCTGCACAATATATCGTCTGTAATCATTATCGTCTCTGCAATAATGATGAACTGCAACTGATATTACAGAAGGCTGCAATATGCAAATGAGTCTCTAAATAATCAGTGTTTCTGACAGGGTGACCAATCACAGATCCAGGTGAGTTACTCTGTGTTTGAATCAGGTTCTCCATGTAATCCAGCAAAAGTCTAATTTTTAAACATTAAAGGTTTTAATGAATAGATGCATGGATGGCTGTAGCCAGAATCAGCAGATATATTTAAATATGAGCTGGTTTTGTGACAAAACTATAATGTATATATATTATTTTCTATATATGGACTGTATGGATGGGGGGGTAACGTTACCATTTGAATCTTTATTTACAGACTTTAAGTCTTTATAATTCAAGAAGGGCCTTTAATATACTAAAACGGCATCACAATCGCAATATGTAGCAGTATAATCACAGCACTGATAATCTGTCCATGTTCTGTGGCTCTAGTTGGGGCTTTAAGCACTCCATCGCACAGCTTTAGATTAACGGTAATGAGTACACCACTCTTTCAAACATCTGAGACGCGCCTTTTCAATCAGGTTCTTTTGTGCAAAACTAAAGACAACTGCACTTCTCTCACCATCTGAAAGGCTTCCATTGTGCAAAGAACAGCATGTTCCTGATTAAGTTCTCCTGACTGTGAATGAGTGAATAGAAGCGTTCCACAGACCAATAGAATATAATACTCCTATTTAAGAATTAATCATCAGACCAGGGCCTTGGATTCAGAGCAATTGGGGAGGAGAAGGAGGAGAAAAAAGGAGGAGAAGGAAAATGAGAAGGTGGGGGAGGAGAAAAAGTAGGAGAAGGAGAAAAAGTGGAAGGGGGTGGAAGAAAGCACAACATCTGGAGTTAAAGAACAACCGACTGTTTACAAAATGCTGCCTCCCTCAGTTACTGTTGCTAGATCCATCAAGCATTAAGCTCAGGTCACCTGAGAACATCTGGGAACATTTTTAGAAAGAATTGCACTTCAAATATTCAAAATATATATTATCCCAATCACACCCTGGCAATTTTGGCACTTATTCCCAGTAACAGAGCACCTTTCAATGCAACTACGAGCAGTAAACGGTTATGGATCTTTACATTTGGCTTCGTTTAAGATTCAACATGTTTATTATTTGTCAAAAACACAGTTATACACGTACGGCATGCAGTGAAATGTAGTTGTAGTCGACCCAGAGAGAGAAAGAGTCTCTTTTGGCAAATCTAACAACAGAAAGCCTTAATGTACAAACGTAATCACAGAACGAACTTAATCACTATTGAACAGATTGGCCGTCTATGGCTAACAGAGTAGGTGCAGTTTAGAGTCAGCGCTTTTTGTTAGACAAGTAGCCTGAGAGTCTCTGGTCAACTCAATTAAAAATATCACCTGTATATAAATAAACAATAGAACAGACAATAGACTGAACAGACTAAATTTTACTGCTCGTGTCAAATTACACCATATTAAGACTCCATGTGCTGAAGAAGTTAATCATTGTCTGTTCCTAAATTACGCGGTGATACTACCGACAGTGTGATGTAATATTGAACCCTCTCCTCGTCGGCAGCGATAGGTGAGGGTCATGTGAGGGGGGCCTTCCTGCATTAAACAGAATTGGCCAACAGTTGTCCCAAATTGAATGAATCCGATTTGATTTGAACACGCAACCTTCTGATCTGGAGTCAGACATGCTACCATTGCGGCACAAGGTCCTAAAAGTCATGGTCAGAAGTGGGACATGGCTGTAGGGGTCAAAATATATTTTCACTTGACAGTGGAATCGCTGTGTCAGACAAAGATTTCTTGTCATTTGAAGGAACAAAAACCTTTTCAGAGAAGTAAAGGAAGTAAAGATGGCTTTTTTCTTTTTTTTTTAAATCAACAAACCTTACGCAACAGTCCAGTTCTCAGTCACGGGTTACGCATAGTCATGTTTTAAGAATAAGTTTCTGCTGTACGATACATCAAACACAATCATATCTGATGAACAGAGACAAGCCACATTATCATACTTCAAGACATTGACATGATTCATGATATGAATAAAATCATGAATATTTTATATAGTGTGTTTTACTCATGGTATCTAAAAGTGTGTTTACGCGTGAACACACCACACCACACAGTGTGAACAATGTGAAATTCCCCCATATGTAACCCATTAACCACGTGAAGAAGGGGGCAGCCAGTAACGCAGCCTCCAGGGAGCAGTGTGTGGGGACGGTACCTTGACCAAGGGTACCTCAGTGATCACACTAGCAGTTGGGATTCGAACCCACAGCTATCTGATTGCAGGGACTATGGCCTAAAGCCCAGATCACCAGCTGCTTTCACTGAGAGCTTCAAAATACAAGAAAACTAAAATAATATATTTTCCTTCTGTAAACTTCTTTTGTCTGGTTATGGTTCCCTTTTATGTAATTTTAAGAGTATAATGATAACTTCATTCATACTAATGTAGGTTTTGTCTGACAGTCTGATACTGTCACATATTGAGAAAAGATCATAACATTAACTTTAACAATACCACCATCACTAGCTTTAAAGACCCCATATCCTATACTTTTCTTAAATTATTGTTTTTTGCTTGAGCTCCACTTACAGCGTTTATAGTTTTCTATGCCAAAAACAGATTTAATTTTTAGATCACCATTTTCTCCTCTCTCGATCCCTAAGAATCAAACAGTCTGTTTCTGTTCACGTGCCTTTAAGAATGATTATATACACAAACACTAATTATATATATATATATATATATATACACATACATACACACACACACACACACACATATACGTACATATACATATATGTATGTGTATGTATGTGTATATATATATGTATATATGTGTATGTATATATGTATGTATGTGTATATATGTGTATGTATGTGTGTATATATATATATATATGTGTGTATATATGTATGTATGTATGTATGTATGTATGTATGTATGTATATGTATGTATGTATGTATGTATATATATGTATGTATGTATATATATGTATGTATATATATGTATGTATGTATATATATGTATGTATGTATGTATATATGTATGTATGTATATATATGTATGTATGTGTATATATGTATGTGTATATATATGTATGTATATATGTATGTATGTATGTATATATATGTATGTATGTATGTATATATGTATGTATGTATATATATGTATGTATGTATATATATGTATGTATATATATGTATGTATGTATGTATATATGTATGTATGTATATATATGTATGTATGTATGTATATGTATGTATATATGTATGTATGTATGTATATATGTATGTATGTATGTATGTGTATATATGTATGTGTATATATGTATGTATATATGTATGTATATATGTATGTGTATATGTATGTATGTATGTGTATATATGTATGTATGTGTATATATGTATGTATGTATATATATGTATGTATGTATATATATGTATGTATGTATATATATGTATGTATGTATATAT
>JBBJLS010057702.1:0-13072 GCA_037577275.1 Bryconaethiops microstoma
TGAGTGGTTGGAACTCCTTTATCTAGAACTCCTTGTGTCTTTAGACACTTTGCAGCCTGTCAGTAAAACATTTGTTCCAGTTTCTTTCATTTAATCTCCTCAGTGTGACAAAGATCAGACAGTCTGACAGAAAATAGGATTTTAGCACCAAGAAGGAGATTCAAATAAAAATAAGGAAACGAAATGAGGGGTGGGGTTTAAGAGCCGCTCTTTTATCTGAGAAGGCCTCATTTCTACTCACCCACAGCTGTTTTCTGGGAAGCGTTTGTGAGATACGTCTCCTCGGAGAGCAGCATGGCGAAGTGTGTCTGAAGGTCCACAGTGTGGTCTGAGATGTTCCAGCCTTGGATTAGCTTGGTCAGCCTCAGGCTGGCGGTTCCTTAGACATGACTCTGCTAATCCAAGCCTGAACATCTCAGCCCACGCTGAGGACCCTCAAACTCATTACAGCATTGATATGTAGCGTGTGGGGGTGGCGGGGTGGAGCCATGTCAGAAACAAGCAGAATGGAGTTTTTGTGGCCAACAAAAGACCCTCTATTACATAAGATATGCTCGCAAGAAGAATGCATGAAGGTCAGGTTCATGAAACCACCAGAAACAACAATGACCTTCACAGCGTCTCCTCTGAAGGGTCTGAATTTTTTTTAAAAACTAGAAAAAAACAACAGAACGTTCAGGTCTAAAATCAGACTTTCAGATCTTGGACCATCTCACAACAAATCAGTTCTTCAAAAACTCTGAGTCCACCTGAACCGAGTCAGATATAAATAATAAATAAACAGTTTCTTAAACTGTAACAAAATAAATTTTGTGGCAGAAGAATTATTACAGATATTATAATACATTTTTGAAAGTATTCATTCTTTTTCATTTATTGGTACTATTATCTTTGTTTTTGTTAATAATGATTATAATTATAATAATACTAAATATAATAATAACAAGAGCAAATCTTGGAAAATGTTGTGATACTTTTGTCACCATTCTATAAAGCGGTAAGACGTTTTAAACTGTGACTGAAAGTGACGCCACACATGCTGTTAACCTTTAGAACCCTGAGGGAGTTTTTCCCGTTTCTGCATCACTTCGTCTGTTCTAATATTTAAGGCCTTAATCAATGTGTACAAGTGTCTGATAAAAATATTCTCTTTATAATATAACCAACAGTTTGGACTCAACTGACCCAAAACAATCAAAAATGATGTTCGAAAGATTTAGAAAAATCAAACTATGTGCAAAAATGTACAATCACACACTCACACACACCTTCAGAAATAACAATATATTTCGTTATTTTGACTTTTTTAACAATTTTAAAAAACAACATCATCCAAGCATTGTAAAGTTTAAGCTTTTTAAAAGTTTGAGTCTCTGAATCTTCCTCTGCTGACCCGGAGACACGAAACCTGAAGAACTTTCATACAAAACCAGGTTTCAACAGCTCTGAGCTTCGACAAACACACACAACCAACAAACACACACACACACACACACACACACACATCAGTCCTGTATTAATGCAGCTCTGTATTAAACACCTCTGTGCTGTTCGTGGAATAATCTGACGTTATGTTGCTTGGCAACCGTCTCCCGGTGAATGAAGAGGAAGAACTGCGTCTGCACGGCCTCTCGTGTCTTATCACTTTATTTCGACCCTGAGGACGAACAAAATGCACTGATACACAAAACCAAGACACTCTGGACCACAAACCACGTGCTGATCTTCACCAAAACAACTCACCAAGGACACACAGACCAAGGACCTTCATCAACACTCCAAACTCCAAACTACCTGAACACCAGACTCACAGATAAAGGGTGGAGTAACCATGCCAACAATATCTATACATTCAGAGAGAGAGAGAGAGAGAGAGGGGGGGGGGGGAGGGAGAGAGAGAAAATGAGGGAGAGAGAGAGAGAGGGGGAGAGAGGGAGAGAGAGAGAATGAGGGAGAGAGAGAGGGGGGGGAGGGAGAGAGAGAGAGAGAGAGAAAGAGAGAGAGGGTGGGGGAGAGGGAGAGAGAGAGAGACAGAGAGAAAAAGAAGAGGAGAAAAAGAGAGAAAGAAATATAGTGGGAAATGTAAACAGAGAGAGAAAAAGAATGAAAGAGTGAGGAAGACATGAATAGAATCGGGAGAGAGAATGAGAGTGAAACAATGAAATAAAGAGAAAAATAGAAAAAGATGAGAGTGAAACAATTCTGTTTCCTCTTATCTCTATCAACACTGACCTTTAAACGTAGAAATTTAACTCCTGAAATATAAACACTGGGACCTCACCTGAACCCCAGACAGCACCAGGTCCTAGTCTAAACCTCACCTAAACCTCACCTGGACCACACCTGAACCTCACCTGAACCTCAGACTGCAGTAGGTCCTAGTCTGAACCTCACCTACACCTCACCTGAATCTCAGACTGCACCTGGACCTCACCTGGACCTCACCTGAACTTCAGACTGCACCAGGTCCTAGTCTGAACCTCACCTAAACCTCACCTGGACCACACCTGAACCTCACCTGGATATCACTGGGACCTCACCTGGACCTCACCTAAACCTCAACTGGACCTAACCTGAGCCTCAGACTCCACCAGACCCTCGCCTGAACCTCACCTGGACCTTAGACTGCACCTAAACCTCACCTGGACCACACCTGAACCTCACCTGGACCTAACCTGAGGCCTCAGACTCCACCAGGCCCTCACCTGAACCTCACCTGGACCTCAGACTGCACCTGAACCTCACCTGGACCTCACCTGAACCTCAGTGCAACCTCACCTGAACCTCAGACTGCACCAGTTCCTCGCCTGAACCTCGCCTGAACCTCACCTGAACCTCACCTGAACTTCACCTGGACTTCACCTGAACCTCAGACTGCACTGATGGTACTCCAGCCTCAGGTAAATTAAAACACTAAGACACTGGAACTCTGCAGGTTCCTCCTGGAGAGATAGAAAGTCTGCAGTTGCTGGATCTCTAACATCTCCCAGAGTTTCAGGCAACAGAATTAAAGCCAACATCGCCCCCTGCAGGACACAACACCTGCCCTCAGTGACCCTGAACCCTCCGGACCAGAAAATATGCTGCAGTACAACAATAACAGAGAGAGAGAGAGAGAGAGAGAGAGAGAGAGAGACAGAGAGGGAGACAGAGAGAGAGACGGAGAGAGAGACGGAGAGAGAGGGAGACGGCGAGAGAGGGAGACGGAGAGAGAGACAGAGAAACAGAGAGAGAGGGAGACAGAGAGGGAGACAGAGAGAGAGAGGGAGACAGAGAGAGAGAGAGAGAGAGAGAGAGAGAGAGACAGAGAGGGAGACAGAGAGACAGAGAGGGAGACAGAGAGAGAGAGAGAGAGAGAGAGAGACAGAGAGAGAGACAGAGAGAGAGAGAGAGAGAGAGAGAGAGACTGAAAGAGTGGCTCCGTCCTTCCTATGCAGGGAGTCGTTTGGGATGCAGCGTTTCAGTGATATCAGATGATTTTTTATCATACTGGACAGAAACCAATAAAGAGTAAAAAACATCAGAACAGAAACTAAAAAGTCGGATTTAAATCAGTAAACCAGCAGAAATTAATGTCTCTTTCTCGTACACTCCAATAAAGAAACCGAAGAAGAACCTCCTCCTGAAGAAGAACCTCCTCCTGAAGAAGAACCCTATAGCGCTACAAAACATCTACACTCAATTCAATTTTATTTCTATGTTACCACTGGTGTTCTCCTAATATCCGAGCCCCTAGTGAGCAAGTCGAGGGTGGTGGAGCGAGGAGAACCTCCCTGAAGCTGGAGGAACCTCAGGAGGAACCAAGACTCAAAAGGTGAAACCGCCCTCTGGTGGGCACCAGACCTGTGAGAAAGACTGAAAGAAATGTAACTATGGAGATGACCGTGGTCCAGTAGAACCACAAACTCACCAGATAAGGAGATGCGGCGAGGCCAGCCGAGGTAGTCCAGGCCTGTGGGGGTGCTCTGGGAGAAGAAGTGGTCTTTGAGGGACGCAGAGGACAGCTGCTCTGGAGAAGTGAAGGACAGTCTCATTCGGGCCTGTGGAGGACGAGGAACATCCATGAGCTTTTAATCCACTGTCTGAGAGAAGCTGAAATAGTTTGGCTTAAAAAAACAAAGTTGCACAGTTTTCACCCGGGATGGAGTCGAATCCAAACAAGTCTGATCGACTACACGGGCCAAAGAATTTCGAATTTAACTGAAGATTCATACTCACATCGTACTTATTTTTCTGTATTTTTATTACTTACTTTAGTCCTTCTAAATTTCTCTTTAACATGAATTGTTTGATGACTTTGTTGCTCAGTCTTAAGGGTCGACTCTGGGTTCATTTCACTACATGTTGAATTTGTTCATGTGACAAATAAAGAATCCTGAATCTTGAAACACGATGGGATTCAGCAAACGCTCCACAGAATCAATCATGTGAGGACTGAGATCATGATGAATTGGCTGCTTATTCTTCTACAATACATAAAAAGAAACTTTGGGAACGTCCCATCCTGAGAGAGAACCAAGCTGCTTCTAGGAACACAGCTGCTTCTAGGCCTACTTCAGAACATCCAGAAGACCAATTGAGGAGCTGTTGGAGATGCTCGCTCCACACCTGAAGGCTGAGGAGCAATTTTAGGGCCAGCAACCTTCGCCACATCCCAAAGGTGGCTCTGGAACAAAGATCGCACACTAGGGGGGTATTTAAAAGGTACTTAATTCTGTTATCTCATATAAGAAAACATTTTTCAAGCATGTTTAGAAGTTCCTCAAGCAGCTTGAATATTCACTAGATGCTGATACACCTTTAAGCCATTAAAAGGAAATATTTATGCTTTTTAAAATCAGTAAAAGCTAAAAGTAAGTTTAAAGACTGGTATTTGAAGGCTGTATGGTTCTATCTACCAATGTTTTCATGATTTTGTGACTTCTTTGGCCAGGAAGCCTGTAGATAAAAGGATGAGTGCATGAAAGACTGCAATTTAAAAACTGGACTCATAGCTAAGACTTATAGCTACTGTACACCGACCGTCTTCATCGGCGATCGCCTGCCCTGTTTATGTCCAGACGTCGTCTCTAACATAGTTGGTCATTGTTTAAGAGACTCCAGTGTGTTCTAAGAATCTAGACGCTCGTCTGTAGTGGGACGTTTCCAGAACCTGCACTCTGATTGGTCGAACGTGTTCCTTTGGCTTTGGAGGAAAATCAAGCCTGTTGCAAAAAACAGCTGTTGCCTTTTTAAATGTTGCTTCACTGGACAGTCACTAAAAAAGATATATTTTTATTTGAAAAAAAATTATAATAAATTATGCTGTGTGTGAAGACCTTAAGCGAAAAACTGCGCTCATTTTTCACTCAGAATGACCCTAACTATTCCTATAACCCTTAAATGCATACCTGGACTTTCTAATGAAACAAGAAGTGGGCAAACAGTTGGAGAAATGCATCATATGGTTAATTATGAGACAGAGAATTGAATTGCAGCAGAAATGAGTCAGTATGTGTTGATTAACTCTGGTTTTGATAAAGAAAACGGCCTTCATCTAACAAGCAGTAAAGAAAATGACACAAAAAGAAAAAGTCAAGCAAGAGAACCAAAGACAGCCAGGCAGAAGAATGAAGTGGAACAAGAAGCACAGGAAGTTATGGAAGGCCCAAAGCGTTGGTCCCTCTGTTGGCGAGTTCCTTACTTTCTCATGTTCCTCAGAATGTGAAGAGTTAAGCTGGCTGAGACTTCGCTGCACAATCAGCTTCTTCTTCTGGATTTTCTTGGTCTTCCCTAAATCAGACAGGAGCTCATCTGAGCAGGAGCGCTGCTGAGTTCTTGTGGTTCCCGTCTTATCAAGTGGGTCTGTAACCACTTCTCCAATGTCCTTCAGATGTGACGCCCATCCACAAATGTCGGAGACGGGTCTCGGAGACCGACGCTCGAGTCTTCTCATTCGTGGCACGCAGGTCGAACCCTGCAACCTTCTTTCAGCCGAGTGGACGCCTGCTCTACTGCCGTCCTGCGTGTGCTTTTGAAGGCAAATTCAAGTCGTTATTGCAGTGATGGGTTAGGATGAAAGACGTGAGACGTGACATGAGAGCATGTTTTTCATGCACCAAGTTTCAAGTTTGGGTTTGTAAGAACTTGCTTGGTCAGTCAGTGGCAATTATCATGCTTTATAACAGAAATCACACATTTTCACTTGCAACACAAGGTGGTCCTAAAAATGCATGCATGATGGCACAAAGAGACAATTTGTTAAAAACTTAAGTTTTTCAATTCAATTTCACTTTTCCCTGATTATAAAGTGGCAAATCAAACTTCTACTCACCTCAGACTCATTGCCAGAGTTGGTGGAAACCAGGCTGGTTTGGGACTGGCTGTCGGAACTGCTGTCCTCGATTAAATACTCAGTGTCAAAAGAGTGGGCTGATGCAAGTTGACCAACTCTAGCTCTGAAGGTGTTTGTCCTCTGTGGGTAATCTGAGAGGCCTTCCATGCTCTGGCCCTGACCCAGATAGCAGAGAGAAGAGGCTACGGACCTTGACGGATAACGGAAGCTCCTCCGGTGACCCCAGAGTCCAGGGCTTTGAGGTTTGGGACTCATTGGCCTCATTGGGGTATCAAGGCCTTCAAAGGAGCCCAAAGATCTGGCCCAGGATGGAGATAGCTGGTTGGCAAGAGCGAAAACTGTGGGGTGAATGGGAGCACGAAAACTTGCCTCATCTTCCTCAGCCTCAAAGGCGTCTACTGAGGCTTGATCAGAGTCTGGAGAGAGTCTGTTGGACACTGGGCTCTCATCAGAATCCATCTCAGGTTCAACTCCTGCATCTTGGATTGATGCAGTTTTTTTGCTAATTGGATCAGAGTGTCGCGTGTTTCTCAAAACCTTCTCCAGGGGTTCCTGTAGGTTCACTCCTTTCTGAGACAAGCTAGCAACATGGTCACCTGTGGACTTGGTACTAACAGATGCAGGAACAGAAAAAGTTCTCTTTAGCATCTCTGTGTCTTTAGCCAGCTTCATCTTCTTTCCGGTCTTTGCGTCTTCGTTTTGGACCTGCTGCTGGCGGTCCTTCTTACTGGATCCGATCTCGAACAAGTTTGACAGAGACTTGTTAGCCATGGCTAGCTTCAGGCGCAAATTTAAGTTATCACTGCTCTTGCTACTCTTCTGGCTAAACCCTTCCATCATGGGAGAAGACTTAAAGTGCAGGACGTCACCATACCTGTTGTGCTGGCCCGCATGTTTGGTAATTAACATGGATCTGGATTGCCTACATTTCTCCAAATTTTGCTCAGTCAAGGCAAAGGCTTTCTCGAAGACATCGTCATTGGTGTGATCATTACACTTCGACAAATGGTCCGTACTATGAGACATATGGGCTCTCTGGAGGGAGGGGTGGGCTCGATTACGTTTGAGGGAACTGTGACACTTTAGCTCATTTCTTTCTTCTGCATCCTCTGAAGGTGTTTTGACTTCTGACTCAATCTTGTTAATACCCTTAGGCTCTCTCTTGTTCTTGCGAAAAGAGGGTATCCTGGAGAACATGGAGAACCTTGAGCCTTTTGCTGCTGAGTTGTTTTTGTTTTCCTTGTTTTTCGCTGGACCCTGGGCACAGCAGCTAGTTCCCATGTAAGACTGAATGCTATCTTCTGCTTCTTCACTCTTCACGCTGATGGAGTCCAAGTCAGGAGATACAGAGTTCTGACCTTCAGCATTCCCATTTGCTAGAGGTATGACACTGTTGCCATCTTCTGGCCTATCAGTAACAAAACAAACTCTTTTGACTGAAGAAACATTGCTTAGCATCTCATTTTTGTCCTTAATGGAGGTACAACCATTAGGTAACATATAGTCAGAAGTACCTTCGGCTGAGATGCTTTCTTTCTCACCACTGTTCTCAAGCCCAGACAATACAACTTCCTTCTGTATTTCCAAACCACTCTCCTTCTCTAATACAAGTGGGCTCTCTTGAGACTGATCCGTTTCCATAATGGGTTCCAAACTGGTAACAGACAGTGTACCAACACTGATATCCGTGAATGGGTACGTCTCTATCTTACCGCTCTGTCCTTGCATGGATTCTGACATTTGAGCTGTATGAGCTGATTCAGGTAAATCTGTATCAAACGATCTCTCACTATTTTCTACTGCCTGGACATTGGTGTCTTTGAGAGTACAGCTTAAAGGCAACAAGCTTTCCTCTCTGAGAATCTCTGGATATTCGGGTCGGACACATTCCGAGGCTTTAAATTCGCCAGTAATCAGCCCGTGGCGACTGTGCTGACCATCTGTGCGCGGCGAGGCCGAGGGATACAGCTCCGCAGAATCGCCCTGGCTCATGACGTCCACGTCCTTGAGCTGAAAAACTCCCGCTGTCTGATCTTGGTCTGCTGCAGAGAAGTGCAGCTGGCACTCGTTCTCAATAAGGTAATCACAGATATGTTTACAAGCAGAGTCCTCAGAACCGTTACTGGTCTCTACATGAAGTGGGCCGACAATATCACCGTTGTCGCCCATCAGCATAACGGTTTGAGGGGTCGCACTGAAGCTAGAAAGCCTATTTGCTAAATTTGTGACCTCGTGCTTGCAGTAATTTTCGTCCTCTGGAAATGAGTGACAAGGATTGGAATCAAATAAGGGTTCTTGCTCTAGTGCAGTCCTAAGAACTGTTTCAGACACAATTGATGGACAAATCTTTGTGTTATCACTTGCGCCATCATTGTATCTGTCCTCACAGTAAATGTTTCCTTCGGAAAACGACTGGCCAAGTCCATTGTGTTCCTGCTCTAAGGCAGCACCGAGTAAAGTGCATGGTGTCTGGCGGCAGTGCTCAGAAATAACAGTCTTTATGTTATTATTAGTGTCTGACCCATCGTCCCTCACTGTTCTGGGAGTTGCACCATGATGGAAAGATGCTTCAGCACTCTCTACTTGATAATCCAAGTGGGACCAAGCTTGCAAATGAGAATCAGAGATTGCATTATTTGCAATGCAAACTGCTTGCACTTCTGCAGTGTCCCTTTCAAACACGCATGACTTACCCAAATCCTCTTCCAGTAACTGTTTGGCGGGCAAATTGCTTGGTGTGTGACACTGTTTTGGATACACTGGAATCTTTTTGACCCCTTCATCCACAGCAGACAGATTAGTTAACTCACAGTTGTTGTGTGTGCAGTTTGTGGGAAGGTCATCACTGAATTCAAAGCAAACATCTGTAGGACTAACCGGAGCAGCTACAGATTCTTGTGCAGCAATTTCAAATTGACATGGATGTTGAGAGCAACCGAAGCTAAACCTTTCCACCTGCATCACGTGAGAGTCACCATAATCTGAGTTATCGGAAAAAATGACCTCTTGCTCTTTCTGTGGAATCACTGTGAATTCCTTCATGTAGTCTGTACTGGAACATGGAAGTCTCTCGTTCGACTTTTTTAAATTGTCACTCCACGCATCAGTACTCAGAATGCTACAGAATGGCGTGTTAATGTCTTTGGTACCAGTGCTGGTAAATGTAATCGAGTCTGTTCCTACTATGACCTTCTCTTCTCTGTGGTTTTGAATTGTTTTGCTACAGTTTTGCTCACTTTTGTGACAACTGACCTTTGAGTTAAGTTCTCCAGACACTCCAGTATGATCTAGAGGAGTGTCTTGGAGGTGGCTGTGTGTGTAATCACTGTCTGTAAGACAATCCTTTTCAGACTGAATCTCACTATGATCAGTGTGGGACAGTTTGTCCACAATGTGTTCATTATTTACTGGCAAAACACAACTGTGTGACAGACTTGAGGAAACTCCTTCTATTGAACCAGGAACACAAACAGGTGAAGCTTCTTCTGATAACCTCCCTTCGTTAGAATTTGGACTCTCACAAGCCCTGTACCTGCTTTCCTGGGACGATGTTAGATCCTCAGGATGGAAAATACAGTCTTCAGAAGACTGTAGAAGTTCATAATCCTTGCCAGACTCATCACTGTCCTGTTGTGAATGTAAAAATTCAGAGGTATCCTCACGCAAATGTGGAAAAACGGAGTCCTGCCCACTGTGTTCAGACCTGATGGAAAGTTTACCATCTACTGCTGTGGGTTCTGCACCCACTCCATCCAGTTCCTCCACAGTCACATCTGTCAAATCAAGCCGTGATACCTGGAAACACATTTCAGAATCAGGAGAATGTTCCAGTAGTGGTTCAGATTTACCAGCATCTAAACAAGTCACCTTTAGGGCCTCTGAGATCCCTTCTGGTTCACTTTTGCTTGCATCATTGCTTAGAACCTGCGATTCCTTCTCGTTTAGACTCGTAGCAGCTAAATCAGAAGTGTTCCCTAACTGGTAAACCTCTACATTGTCACTTTCATCTAGAAATGGGTCTTTAGTAACAGGCTCTGTGATAATTGAGTCATTTGAAGCGAAACAGACTGCTGCTGGGTTAGACACGCAGTCCTGTGAGACAGGAGGAAGTCCAGCTTCCTCAGACGAGTCTGTGAGAGATGTGCAAACTTCATCACGCCCTTGAACGTCTAAATTCGTCCCTTTGCAATCGCTTGCCAATGGCACAACGTCCAGTTTTTCAGTGGCCTGTGACCGAATGGGATGCTGTCCATCCGTTTTCCACTGAGGGTCTTCAGAGAATACGAGGTGCTCTTCTCCACAAGAAGGAACCTGCTCTCTGGAGCCAAGGGAGCGTTTAGGAGACTCCAGGTGAGCACCAAGGCAAGAGCCGGCCTCTGAGCTGAGAGGCGTCCGAAAGCACTCGTCTGTGTCATGGCTGAAGTCTGAGAAAGTGTCGCTGTAGCATGAACGGGTTTCAAAATACTCCTCCTTCGGGTCCTGCGATTCCTCAGAAGCTGGTTCGGTCCATTCCTGATGGACCGCGTTCTCCTCCTGCTGCGACTCGCCATCTTCTGAACAGCCAGCTCCCGCGGCAAAGTCTTCAACGGCCGGGGCCTGAAACAGAGGGAGAGAAGTTTAAGCCTCGCTTTCGAGGTTTTTAGCCTTTAAAAGTCACAGTTGGAACTGAAAAAATATGCTGTATTTTAATATTCTGCATTTATATTTCTCACTAGAGCTCCAGCAGGGTTGAACTTGTTTTATTGTTATTTAAGTCATTGTGTTGTTTTTTTCAAACATCCTCTACATTTTCACAATGTTTGTGTCCCTTTTTGATACCAAAACAAACAGAAATATGCAGTACTGTGCAAAAGTCTGAGGCACCTGAGAAAATTATGCTTAAAAGCTGTTTACTACTGGACAGTGGTGTTTAGTTAGTGTTAAAACATTAAAATTACAACAAATACAAGCAATATTAACATAGTAAATGGTGGTTTTGTGTGTGGAATAACTATTTCTAGACCTTTTTCCTTATGGAAGCACAGTTTTTCTTGCAGCTCCATCAAATACCTGGTTTGGCTCTTTTTACTTCATTACATTAAATTAGTTGTGTTGATTATGGAATTTTATTAATTCACCCAATGACTGGAGGCACTGAGCAGAAATCTTCGTTCTTCGAGCCAGCTCATAAAATACTGACTACTTTTTAGAAAAAAGAAATATTGCTACTTTTTTTACTGCTTTCTTGTTTGTTTGCATTTATTCTAATATTCTGCAGTGTTTTTACGGGCAGAAAGAAACTTACTGCTGATATAAATGACTTTAAACTATTTTCCCAGGTGCCTAAGACTTTTGCACAGAACTGTATATCACCATGTAACTCAATTTCCTCCGGACTCAATAATTAAGTTTTCTGATTCTGATTCTGAACTCACTAAATAATTATGCAGTAAACATTCCACAATAAAAACACGTAATATAAACTGGGCACGCGCCCGTCCGAGACTCGGTATCAGAAATGGCACGAAACGGCCGAAATCATCAGATCAGAAATTCGACTGTACAGAGACACACAGATGAGGACACGAGTAACACAGTCGAGCTGCAGGGCTGCGTCCCAAACGCCTCCCTGCTCCCTACATAGTGCACTAAAATACAGACAAACAGTGTAGAACACGTCTAACACAGAGACACTGGAGACTCAGACATGAGTGAAGAACTCCAGAATGGACACACTGGGACTGTACGGGTGTAGAAACTGGAGTTTTATAACTTAGACAGCGCCCCCTAGAGGAAGCTGGGAGAGTTTCAGATTCAGACAGATTTCTTATTAGCAGTACAGTTGTTACTAAGAGGGAAAATGAAGTTATTGGCTTAGTATCAGTATCGGCACGTAAACTGTGTGTTATCAGTATCAGACATGAAAAAGTATCAGGACACCCCTAACAGCGGAAGGACAATAACATTCTGAGTGTTTCTCAACACTAAGGGTTAGACAAAAAGCACAAAAAGTATTTAATAAAACCTCCTGCCTTAAAAAAGCAAATATGTGGAGACAGTTCATCACAGCGAGGCCATAATCATGCGCCTTAAACTCTATAAGCCTCCACACCTGGAAAAAAACGGCCTTCATTTCGTTATGCAGCTTCCTTACATAAGAACAGATCTGCTGATTACTGGAACATCTGAACTACAGGATGAGTCACGCAACACTTCCACTGCTCCGCCCATCCAGACCTTCGAAATAAGATGAGCATGAATGAACTTGAACACACACACACACACACACACACACACACACACACACACTCTCTCTCTCACACACACACACACACACTCACACAAACACAGACCATGTATTCCTGTCTTTATGGAGATTTCCCTGTTTTTCTGTGTGAGTGAGTGTAAATGCAGACTTGCTAAACGTAACTCAAACTTCTTCCCAACTCCAGAAAATCAGAGGTTTGGATTTTTTTGGCGACTCTTTATAAACCTCACAGAAGCTTCTGAGATGACACCAGACTGTAGATCTCGAACATCAGTCCCATACAGTGACTTTCAACACAAAACACATACAGTTGGATGTTTGTTTTTTCTTTAATCAAAAGTATTTCAGGTTTTTATCTGTTTTTTACAGACGGTCTGTCAGACACGGAGACACAGGAGACTGGTTTTCTGGGACACCAACAATGTGTGTGTGTGTGTGTGTGTGTGTGTGTGTGTGTGTGTGTGTGTGTGTGTGTGTGTGTGTGTGTGTGT